>SJYC01003931.1:0-12918 GCA_006408675.1 Madoqua kirkii | reverse complement strand
GCACTTGCCATGTACAGATGGCAACTGTACAAATTAACATAAAACAATGTTATTAAATCTTAGCTAGCTACCATTGCCTGTTCCATCCCCTAAATCTGAGGACCACTGCTTTTTCCCTAAGAAGGGAGACAAGTAAGTGTTACAAAAAAATGGTCTGGTACTTCATTGAGACTTCTTTTGTTGACTGTGGTCAAAAGGAAATGAAGTGTTAGTCACTCAGCTACGTTTGACTCTTTGCGACCTCCCGGACTGTAGCCTGCCAGGCTCCTCTGTCCATGGAATTCTCCAAGTAAGAATTCTAGAGAGGGTTTCCAATCCCTTCTCCAAGGGATCTTTTCAACTCAGGGATCAAACACGGGTCTCTTGCCTTACAGGCAGATTCTTTACCCTCTGAGCTATCAGGGAAGACTGCGGTCAGGAGGGAAAGTGGCAAGTTCAAGGAGTGAAAAGCTGCAGCCCCTGCTCTGGGGAGAGACAGCAGCAAAGTGCTGGGGAGGGAGGCAGTGCAGGATGAAAGAGATGGTTTGAAAAGGAAATAACCTCTCTTTCTCGAATGAGGTTTCGTGATCTTCAGTGCCATGACGGTCTGTCACATGAAATCATCTCAACCATCACCCAGTGGTATGAAGGTTGTTTTTCAGTTGCTAAGTTGTGTCCAGCTCTTTGAGACCCCATGGGCTATAGCCCGCCATGCTTCTCTGTCCATGGGCTTTCTCAGGCATGAATACTGGAGTGAGTTGCCATTTCCTTCTCCAGGGGATCATCCCAACCCAGGGACTGAACCCACATCTCCTGCATTGGTAGGCAGATTCTTTACCACTGAGTCACTAGGGAAGCCCAGTGGTATAATCAGCTCAGTTCAGTTCTGTTCAGTTGCCCAGTTGTGTCTGACTCTTTGCGACCTCATGAGTTGCAGCACACCAGGCCTCCCTCTCCATCACCAACTCCCAGAGTTTACCCAAACTCATGTCCAATGAGTCGGTGATGCCATTCAGCCATCTCATCCTCTGTCATCCCCTTCTCCTCCTGCCCCTAGTCCCTCCCAGCATCAGAATCTTTTCCAGTGAGTCAACTCTTTGCATGAGGTGGCCAAAATACTGGAGTTTCAGCCTCAGCATCATTCCTTCCAATGAACACCCAGGACTGATCTCCTTTAGGATGGACTGGTTGGATCTCCTTGCAGTCCAAGGGACTCTCAAGAGTCTTCTCCAACACCACAGTTCAAAAGCATCAATTCTTTGGTCCTCAGCTTTCTTCACAGTCCAACTCTCACATCCATACATGACCACTGGAAAAACCATACCCTTGACTAGACGGACCTTTGTTGGCAAAGTAATGTCTCTGCTTTTTAATATGCTATCTAACTTAGTCATAACTTTCCTTCCAAGGAGTAAGCGTCTTTTAATTTCATGGCTGCAATCACCATCTGCAGTGATTTTGGAGCTCCAAAAAATTAAGTCTGACACTGTTTCCAGTGTTTCCTTATCTATTTCCCATGAAGTGATGGGACGATGCCATGATCTTAGTTTTCTGAATGTTGAGCTTTAAGTCAACTTTTTCACTCTCCTCTTTCACTTTCATCAAGAGGCTTTTTAGTTCCTCTTCACTTTCTGCTGCTGCTGCTGCTAAGTCGCTTCAGTAGTGTCCGACTCTGTACGACCCCATAGACGGCAGCCCACCAGGCTCCCCCATCCCTGAGATTCTCCAGGCAAGAACGCTGGAGTGCATTGCCATTTCCTTCGCCAATACATAAAAGTGAAAAGTGAAAGTGAAGTCATTCAGTCATTTCTGACTCTTAGTGACCCCACGGTCTGCAGCCTACCAAGCTCCTCTGTCCATGGGATTTTCCAGGCAAGAGTACTGGAGTGGGCTGCCATTGCCTTCTCCGAAGGGTATGATCAGTATGCTTCAAAAAGCAAAATTAGAAACACGTTGTAGACCACCATACTCACCAGCGCTCGCAGAGGACACCTGCAGCAGTTTCCAGTCACACTTGCTGCCTCTCACTTCTTTCTACCTGAAGGCATTTTTTGGCTACAGGATGTGTTCTTCAGACTGCATGCAGAAACTGGGGGCAATACTGGGACACACAGTCTCTCTAAGAATCCTCAGAGAGGCTGAGCCCTTTGTCCCACAGTAACTCATTCATCAACACATCCTTTACTGGATTTCCTTTCTTCCCCAGTCCATTTCAATCTCGCTGGGCTTTTTTCCAAATAAATTCCAGGCACCCAAATCCTGGTCTCATGATGTGCTTTGGGGAAACCCCAACTATGGCACAGTTTAACTACGGTGCTGAAGAAATGGCTGGGAGTACTCCATGGAGATTCATGAACTGGGAAACAATTCAAGTAGGAAGACATTTAGTATCCTTCTGACACTTAGGTCCATGATTCTAGATCAAGAGTCAGCAAACTACAGCCCATGGCCCACAGGGACCCCTGTCCCTCGCCTGTTTTTATACAGCCTGTGAGCTAAGAATGGCTTTTACAATTTTAAATGGTTGGGGAAAAAATCAGAACAAGAATAACATTTTGTGCCCATAAAAATGATATAAAACCCAGATTTCAACATCCATCAATGAAGTTTTATTGGAAACACAGCTACACTCATTCATTCCCATACCATCTATGGCTGCTTTTACTCCGTAACTGCAGGGTTGAGTAGTTGCAACTTAAACCCTAATGGGTTTCAAACAAGTCAATCCTAAAGGAAATCAACCCTGACTATTCACTGGAAGGACTGATGCTGAAGCTGAAGCTCCAATACTTTGGCCACCTGATGCAAAGAGTCAACTCACTGGAAAGACTCTAATGCTGGGAAAGATTGAGGGCAGGAGGAGAAGGGGGCAACAGAGGATGAGATGGTTGGATGGCATCACCAACTCAATGGACATAAGTTTGAACAAGCTCTGGGAGACAGCGGACATGGAAGCCTGGTGTACTGCAGTCCATGGGGTCATAAAGAGTCAGCCACAACTTAGCAATTAAACAACAACAGCAACAGCTGAAACTCTGTGGTTTGCAACACTCAAAACATTTACAGAAGGGTTTACTGATCCCTATTCCATGTCATTATCCTGCAGGGACAAGAGGCAGATTGAGACCTTGTTACCCCTGGGTGGAGAGCCTATTACCAGACCTAGTATTGAGGGGTTTTTTGGATCAGCCACTCACATTTCCTTTTCTTACATCTCTGTGGCCTCCCTCTGCTCTCTGCAGGTACTTAGGACTCTTCTGAGACATTAACGTTTTAACACCAGGAATAATTTTATTTTTAAAAGGACATGAGATCTTGTCTTCTCCCACACTCTGCCCACTGTCCCAGGTGGTTTCATCCGTTCTGGATGGTTTCATTCAGTAACTGACTTCTCCCCAAATCAAACCAAATCCCTGGACCAGGATTGTGTCCTGAGATCTCAGACCAACACTCAAGTCTGTTCAACATTAGATTCAGATCTGGTTGGGGAGGTGGGTTTTGCGCTTACCAGTGGTGTAACCTTGAGCAAGGCATATAGTTGAGCAGGGCATCGATTTCATCACCTGTCAAAGGTGAAAACCATCCTGCCTCGCCTGCCAGGATTACTGTGCTAACTGGACGAAAGGAGAGCTGCCCACGAAACACTGCCACCCAGCCCCAGCCCCCTTCTCCAGCATATTATTACAGTATTAGGCCTCTGCTTCCTCCACACGCCCTGCACACTGGCTCTTCTTGAGCTCCTTGACTTTGCTACCTGTTGGCCTTTGCACACGCTGTTTTTCCTCTCTGAAACATTTTTTCCCCATCCCACCCTCTGGCTGCTTCTCAGCCTTTTTTAACCCTCAATCCAAGGCGGGCCCCTTCTGTATGCCTCTCCATCTTTGTGCTGGATTCTCTCACTGCATGTGCAGTAATTTCTAATTAGAGTAAATTCTCATTATTCACAGTGGTTATGTTCTCTGAAGCTGCCATGAACACGAAATTAGCAAATACTGAGCCACTGTTCCTAAAGGGAAAAACCTAAGGGTAGGTTTCTGCAAGCCTCTGGTCACATTTTCATCGACAGATCAATACCTAACCTTGTTTTATGTGTGTTTCTTATTTAATATATATTGTTGATTCATTGACATTGAACTCACAGCCAGTACCACAACAACTCAGGCCTGAACAAAGCTTATCAGATACACATTTTCCCCATAAGGCACAACACAGCCTTCCTGGGCTTGGGAACACTAGATAGCAGCAATTCAGCAGTATGTTTGGGGGCTGATTTTTTTTTTCCCCAAACTTATTTTTAATTGAAGGAAAACTGCTTCACAATATTGTGTTAGAAAGAAAGTTAAGTCACTCATTTGTGTCCAACTCTTCACCACCCTATGCACTGTGGCCTGCCAGGGTCCCCTGTCCGTGGGATTCTCCAGCAAGAGGACTGAAGTGGGTTGCCATTTCCTTGGCCTCTGCCATACATCAACATGAGTTGGCCAGAGGTATACATGTGTCCCTTCCCTCTTTAACCTTCCCTTCCACCCCATTCTATCCCTCTAGGTTGTTACAGAACCCCGGTTTGAGTTCCCTGAGTCATGCAGCAAATTGGTCTTGGGGGTGATTTTTAAACAGCGAAATCACCAACAAAACACACACAAAAATGCAAAAACAACAAAAAACAACCCATGGCACTAAACGGACCATAAAAGGGATATTTGCTCACAGTTCTGAGAGTCGGAACAAGAAGGCAGTGTCATCTCGTTTCGACCTCGGGTGGGAACAAGTCTGTTGAGCGACTCGAATTTTCTGCCATCCTGTTCACGTCCATGAATGACCATGAGAAGTGCTGCAGATACTGGCTTGGGGGTTACAAATCAATTTTAGCGAGTGGGAGAATCTGAAAATAGAGTCTGCAAATAAGGAGGAGCCACTGTACTTCCTTCTCATTTCTCTCATTCACTAGAGTGTGAGTTCACTGAGGACTGGTCTGCCTCTTACCCACTGTTGGATCTGTAGCACCTGGATTACAACCTGGCACAGAGTAGGCTTTCCACAAGAAATCCAGTTTAAATGAACCCAGGAGTCAGTTCTGTGAAAGCGCTCCACTGGAAGCAATGACAGCTAGTGTTTGCGGAGCAGGCACCATGAGCTGCCCTGTGTAACGTGCTTTTTCTATGTTCCCTCCATCAAATAAAGGAAACAGCAGCTTATTGTACTTTTGCCATGGGCTCTAGAATCATACTGCCTGGGTTCAAACACAGGATCTGCTTCCAACTAATTATTTAACTCTGAGCACGTTCCTTGGCCTCTCTGAGCCCCAGCTTCCTTGGCTATCAAACGGGGTAATTAGTATAGTTAACCCCTTGTAGGTCATGGTGAGGAGTAGCTGTGGCCCACACACAGGAAGCACATGGCACAGGTGAACACTTAGGGAACATTACCTCTTGTGGTCAATAATTTCCATGGCAAATCTAATAAGAGTTTTATACGATCATACCCATTTTGCAGATGAAGAAACTGAGGCTAAGGGTGATTCTATGAGTTTTTGAGGGCCACACAGCTAGGGAGGGCTGGCTCCGGGAACTCTAAGCTTAGGCTCACTGTAAACATAGCATTTACTAAAATGATGAGGGCTGCTCCAGGAGGCCCCTTGAACTTCTATGGCATCAGGGTAAGGACAAGCTCCCTTTTCCCCCAAGAGTCTTCTCTCATATTCTACATCTGTATCTCTCTGTTCCCTGCCCACTTTTGAGTTCAACCCTTTCAGTACCAGCCCTGTTGGGAGGGAGGATGTTGGTTTGTTATCTTGGCTTTGACAGCTCAAAGGCGGAGATATTTCCTGCTTAAAAGACTCCCTGAAGGAGGAGGAGGAGAATCATCATTGTGGGTTGCAACAACCGTCTTCCTTTTCCTCCAACCCTTTGGGTCAAGGGTCCTCACCCTTGGCTGCTAGCTGGAATAGCCTGGGAAGCTGTGAAATACACAGAGGTCCAGGCCCCAACCCAGACCACTTCCATCTGAGCCTCGGAGCCCTCGAGGTGGAGAGCTACGGGGCATCGGCAGTTTTTTCATGCTCCCCCAAGCGATTCCAGCGTGCAGGCAAGTTGGAGAAATGGTGCTTTTGGATCAGCCCTCGGCTCCAACGCTGAAGTCGATTTGGGGAGCAGTAACTCTTTTCTCCGCCTAGGACTGGCTGCTGGGGGATTCGGGCAGGCTCTCCCGAGGAACCAGCCAGTGGAAGATGTTTGCGTGCGAGCGGTCTGGCGTCCAGCTGTGCCCCGAGGCCCAGCTTGGAGACGGCGGGTCTCTGGGTCCCCGCAGGCAACGACACGTGCGGCCGCTCTAACCTGTCTGGTTATCTACCGAGACCGCCAGCCGACCTCGGCGGCCGCCGCGCGGCCCACCCCGACCACAGAGGCTCGCAGGAAACGCCCGGGGCTCGGGAATTCCTACCTTGGCTGCTGGCGCTGCCCTCCGGTCCCCGGAATCCTGCGACTCCGGTTCGATCTGTCGCCGGGGCTCCGCGGTCGCTTTCGTCTGCGCCCGAGAGGCGCCCACTAGAGCGCAGGCGCCACCTAGTGGGCGCGAGGCGGAGGCGCGGGGGCCGGGCGGGGAGGTGGGAGAGCGGTCAGGACCGGGCGGAAATGCTGCCCCGGCTGCCCACGTGGGCGGTTTTCCAGCACGCTGCGCACCCTGGGCGCAAATCCCGGCTGGGTGGGATCACCTTCACTCCCTAGAGGGCCCTGGAACCTGAACTTGCTGAACTTTTTCTTGGGGGCACGGAGGGGCAGCCAGGCCCTGGCTGCTGGCCTGAGATCCATTCTGGGATTTTCCTGGCCGGACGCAGGGATCTTGCCTTTCATCCAGAAGCTTTCAGTACATCCCGATTTGGCAGAGCCGAATCTTTTAAATATATTGCGAGCATCGGAAGATGCAAGGGACTGGGCCTCTCTCAAACCCAGGGAGGCCTTTGCCATACAAGCGATTTGTTCTTTTAGCCCTGCCTCCCACCCCCACCCCACCCCACGCCACCCCCCATTATGCTGTCTCTTATACACATCTAGATGTGTATAAGAGACAGTTCCTATCCTCCCACCCCCTAGCAGTTACCTTTCTTTCCCTGTTCTCTCCAGTCTCTTTTGCTGTTATTAAACATCCAGTCTGTATCACACCCTGTGTATAGAGTCCAGAGACACAGGCTCCTAAGGAGTTGGCAATGCAGGTTATATTTCTGACCCAGGCGCATTTGACATTGACATTCTTTGGTTGGAGCTGTCCTGGCACTGCTGGACGTTTACATCTCTGATTCCTTGGCACTCAATGCCAGTAGCCACAGCCAAAACCACCCCTTCATATTTCCAATTGTCTCCTGGGTTGGGGGAGCACCGCCCCAGGCTGAGAACCTGTTAGCTGCTTTTTAAGATTAGGAAAATGGTGAATTATTGAAAGTGTGTACATTTCATTTATTTTTTCCCCTCCAACCCATGTTAACTGAGCACTTACTATGCGCCAGACACTTTCCTATGAATAAAAGATACTAGGAAGGGAAGGACAAAACACCTTGAAATCTCTGCACTTGTTGAATTCAAGTTTATGTAACAAATTAACTTTTAGCACACACACAGATGCAGTACAATGTAACTGAGCTCTTGGCAGGGATAAGTGCAAGGTTTATTTATTTATTTTTTAATGTAGCAATTGATAGGGCACCAAAGGTGGAGAGAGACCTGGTGATGGAGGCAAGTTTGGCAAGTCTTCTTTTAAGGCAGTTTATCTCTGGGGTGATAACTGGGGAGAAGTTGACCAAAGTGGAAATATTAGGGACAATTAGTGACAGTGAGACCTGGGTCATTCTCCCGCCCCCACCCCCACCTGTCTCTGCCTCTTTAAACTTTGGTCTCTCTGTCCTGGTGCCATCTGGTCAAAGTGGCCATCGGCCATCGAGGACAGAAGGAGGGGGAGGGAGTGTTGTCTATGGGCAGCACCTGGAGTGACAGGGTGTGTGTGTGTCTGTCGTAGGGGCCACCCCCAGCCTCCCCAGGGCCAGTTTGTGCCCTGGTCAAGGTGAATCTGTCAGAAAAGTGCTGACAGGCACGCTTCCCATTCTGTCACTTTAAAGTGTCTCTGAGTCACTTTCAGGCCTTGCAGGAGCTCCCTTCTCCGCCCCACACACCACCCTCCTGGGCCCCAAAGTTGCCCAGGCAAGGACCTAGCTTTAGAGCATAACCTCTGCGATTCTGATGCCAGGCATCACCTGATGAGGTTAAAGGTTTCCTAAAGAATTTCTCCTCTGGGATCTAGTATTCTGTTCATTCCACTAATTACAGAGTTTTGGGGACTGTGGTTGTCAACAGCTCTGTTTTTATCCACAGGTTCTCCATAAATGATCTCCTTGAGGGCCTGAACCATGTTTGATAGGTAGAAGTAGTGTCAATAATAATAAAAATAATTTGTAACATATTAAAGTGAAGTCACTCAGTCATGTCTGACTCTTTCCAACTCCATGGACTGTTGGTTACCAGTCTCCTTCGTCCATGGGATTTTCCAGGTAAGAGTACTGGAATGGGCTGCCATTTCCTTCTTCAGGGGATCTTCCTGACCCAGGGACGGAAGCCAGGTCTCCTGCATTGTAGGCAGACGATTTACTGTCTGAGCCACCTGGGAAGTCTTGTAACATATTAGGCACTAAGAATTTTATCTGGCTGTGCAACTTGTGGGATCGGAGTTCCCCAATCAGGGACTGAACCCAGGCCCTTCGTGGTAAAAGCATGGAGTCCTAACCAGTGGACCACCAAGGAATTCCCAGCACTAAGAATTTTTAAAAAATTATTTTTGAACATTTATTTTGGCTGCATTGGTCTTAGTTGCAGCACACGGGACCTTTGTCGAATCATGCGGGATCTTTTCTCCCTAGCTGTAGTGATGGGGCTCCAGGGCCCGCGGGCTCCGCAGTTCTGGCGTTCAGGCTTCGCTGCTCAGTGGCTGCAGCACACGGGCTTAGGTGCTCCATGGCATGTGTGACCTCAGTTCCCCGACCAGGGAGCAAACCTGTGTCCACTGCACTGCAAGGCAGATTCTTAACCACTGGACCCCCAGGAAAGTCCTGGCACTCAGAATTTTAGATCGGCAATGGCACCCCACTCCAGTACTCTTGCCTGGAAAATCCCATGGACGGAGGAGCCTGGTGGGCTGCAGTCCACGGGGTCGCTAAGAGTCGGACATGACTGAGCAACTTCACTTTCACTTTTCATTTTCACGCATTGGAGAAGGAAATGGCAACCCACTCCAGCGTTCTTGCCTGGAGAATCCCAGGGACAGTGGAGCCTGGTGGGCTGCCGTCTACGGGGTCACACAGAGTCGGACACGACTGAAGCGACTTAGCAGCTTAGCAGCAGGTTTAATAATAATAATAATCCTATGAAGCAATCACTGTTATTTCACCCATTTTATTGAAGAAGAAACTGAGGCCCATAACGCTTAAGTAATTGCTATTGGGTAGGAGAGTTAGCAAGCGGTGTGGACAAGACCTGAATTTGGATTGCCCGCCTGCACAGCCTTGGCCTTTGAGCACTTCACTACTGTTGACTGAGCACCTGGACAACTGTGCTGGACACCGTGTCTTAGATATGGGGCAGGATGGACAGGGGCCTCTCATCTGCATCCCTCTGTGCTCCTGTTCTGTCCATTCTTTCCTTCAAAGGGAGAATTTTCTTTGCTGCATTTTGTTTTTTCATAAAGTCATGCTGTGAGATGTAACCTATTTTTTTAGTAGGTAAGAGCTTGTTTGTCTTCCACAGATTTTATTGAAGAAGAAACTGAGGCCCATAACGCTTAAGTAATTGCTATTGGGTAGGAGAGTTAGCAAGCGGTGTGGACAAGACCTGAATTGGATTGCCCGCCTGCACAGCCTTGGCCTTTGAGCACTTCACTACTGTTGACTGAGCACCTGGACAACTGTGCTGGACACCGTGTCTTAGATATGGGGCAGGATGGACAGGGGCCTCTCATCTGCATCCCTCTGTGCTCCTGTTCTGTCCATTCTTTCCTTCAAAGGGAGAATTTTCTTTGCTGCATTTTGTTTTTTCATAAAGTCATGCTGTGAGATGTAACCTATTTTTTTAGTAGGTAAGAGCTTGTTTGTCTTCCACAGTGATGCTCCATATAGAAGGTGAGGGGAAGCCCCTGGCAGTCTAGTGGTTCAGATTCAGGACTTTCACTGAAGGTTCAGTCCCTGGGCAGGGAATTAAGATCCCTCAAGCTGGGTGGAGAGCCCCACCTGCCAAAAGAGGGTGAGAATCCTCTATTCTTCAAGGTGGGTGGAGCTAGAAATGGGGGCACTGGGGGCATGGGCAGGAAGTCAGGACCCTGGCAGAAGGAGGGGTAGAGAAGGAAGGAGGTGAGGATGCCAGAGACCAGCAGGAAAGAGGCTGGTACCCATCCCAGGAAGGGCACTTGATCTTGTGAGGCTGGCCCTTGCAATGAATGGCAACGTGACTTTGCAGGTCCTAGTATGTTTATGGCAGAAGAAAGGCTGGTCACTTTCTGGTCACGGACAGCACATCCAAACCCTGCCAGATATGAGATGTATTAGCAGGATGACATATGTTCTGTGTCATTGATTCTTTCCAAAATCCCAGGAAACTGAGAGTCAGAGAGGTTAACAACTTGCTGTACATGTACAGCATGTGCCCTATAGAGCTGGTTTTCAATCTCAAGTCCCTCTCATGCTGAATCGGGATGCTTCTTCTTATTTGTTTATTTGGCCGCGTCAAGTCAGAGTTGTGGCATGAAAGATCAATCTTCGTAGTGGCCTGGGGATCTTTAGCTGTGCCGTGTGAACTTAGTTTCGTCGTGTGAGATCTCGTTCCTTGACCAGGAATGAACCTGGGCGCCTGAGGAGTCTTGGCCACGGACCACCTGGGAAGTTCCTGAATCTGACACTTCTAACCCTATTAGTCGCTCAGTCATGTCCAACTCTTTGCAACCCCATGGATTATAGATTGCCAGGCTGCTTTGTCCTTGGGATTGCCCAGGCAAGAATACTGGAGTGGGCTGCCATCTTCCTCTAGGGGATCTTCTTGACCCAGGGATTGAATTCACTTCTCTTGCACCTCTTGCATTGGTAGGCACCACTGAGCCACCTGGGTTATTAGCTGTCTTTCCACAAATGAATGATGAAATGAACTGAACTCCTCAGGATGGATTTGCCTTCTTCATTTGGGCCAGGAAATCAGTTCCTCCTCTACTAGCTAATTTTCTGCTCATCTCTGGGAAGCCGCTCCCTCTCCCCTTTTTCCCTGTACTAAAGCACGGCATTCTGCCTCACAGTTTAATTCCCTGCAGAGACGTTGCCCCCCTGCAGATTCTGTGCCCTTGAGAACATGATCCACATGGATTGTGCTAGATGGTCTGTTTACTTCTCCACATCCATTCTCCTTTTCCACCCTGCTCTGCTTCCTGGGGGACTGACCTAAATGAGCAAGAGCCAAAGGCTTCTGTGTCCACTGGTTCAAGTTGGGTTTGGCCGACAGGAGACCTGGGAGGGACTAGAAGGAGAGAGAACAGTGAGGTTGGAATGCTTATGCCCCAGCTCCCTTCCTGCAGGGTGCTTGGGCTGGCCACTCCCCTGCCTACAGCCAGAGCTTTCACGTTATCTTCATACAACCCCCTCTGCCTGCACACCCAGGCCTCCTTAACAGAAATTCACTAAGGTTCTGGAAAGTACATGGCACCCCAAATGGAACCTTGTTCCATGTGGCTCAACCAGCAGCTGTCAAGGTAAATTAGGGGCAGGTGTGTTTGTTTGTTTGTTCAAATGAAAAGCAGGAGAGAAAGGATTTTAAATGATCTGAAGTACTAGGACCAGATGGCAAATAAGCCCCTAGGCTCCTGGCAAAACAGTTTTTATTTATTTTTGTTTGCTTGTTTGGATCTCTTAACATTTTTTTTTGCTAAATTAATATACAGCAAATTTGACTTTAAAAACATTTTGGTGTACAGTTCTATGAATTTGAGCACGTGTATAGATTTGCGTAAGTAGCATCACAAACAGGACACAGAAAACAAACAAACAAACAAAACTCTTTCAAGCTATAACTCTGCAGTGACACCACCGATCTGTTCTCCATCTTTATATATGGTGTGTGCTAAGTCGTGTTCTACTCTATGTGACCCTATGGAGTGTAGCCCGCCAGGCTCCTCTGTCCATGGGGATCCTCCAGGCAAGAATACTGGACTGGGTTGCTGTGCCCTCCTCCAGGGGATCTTCTCGACCCAGGGAGGGAACCCATATCTCTTATGTTTCCTGTATTGGTAGGTAGGTTCTTTACCATTGGTGCTCTCTGGGAAGCCCTAGATATCCTTGTACATACATATATATGTATATATAAATATACATATATATATGTAGTCTCTTGCCTAATTGGCGTGTGGGATCTTAGTTCCCTGACCAGAGATTGAATCCGTACTCCCTTGCGGTGGAAGCACAGAGTCTTAACTGCTGGATTGCCAGGGAAGTTATGTCTATCCTTATGTTTTTGTCTTTCTGAGAATGTCATGTGAATGAAGTCAAGCAGTAGATAAGCTTTTGAGACTGGCTTCTTTCACTCATGAATATCTTTGAAATTCATCAAATCTGTTACATGTGACTGCAATGTCCCCTTTTTATTGCTGAGTAATAACCTGTTGTATGAAGGTTTCTCTGTTGTACCACTCTTTATCTATTCACATTTGGGTTGTTTCCAGTTATTGATTATTAATACAGCTGCCCTAAATGTTCATGTACAGGTTTTCATGTGAGCATAGGTTTTCTGGATTCCAAAAAGGCAGGGGAACCAAAGATGAATTGCCAACATCTGTTGGGTAATAGAAAGAGCAAGAGAGTTCCAGAAAAGCATCTACACGTACTTTACTGACTATGCCAAAGCCTTTGACTGTGTGGATCACAAAAAAACT
>SJYC01003930.1:0-48132 GCA_006408675.1 Madoqua kirkii | reverse complement strand
CATCTGAGTTAAATTCACCCATTCTAGTCCATTTTAGTTTGCTGATTCCTAGAATGTCGATGTTCACTCTTGCCATCTCCTGTTTGACCACTTCCAATTTGCCTTGATTCATGGACCTGACATTCCAGGTTCCTATGCAATATTGCTCTTTACAGCATCGGACCTTGCTCTATCACCAGTCACATTCACAGCTGGGTATTGTTTTGCTTTGGCTCCATCCCTTCATTCTTTCTGGAGTTATTTCTCCACTGATCTCCAGTAGCATATTAGATAATTTCTAACCTGGCGCGTTCCTCTTTCAGTATCCTATCATTTGCCTTTTCATACTGTTCATGGGATTCTCAAGGCAAGAGTAGTGAAGTGGATTGCCATTCCCTTCTCCAGTGATACAGTTTTCTGATAGTGTATATCAAGTCTCTTCTCCATTTCTCTTTCAACTCCTCTTACCTCTCTTGTCACTATAATAATCTTTATCCCTAAGAAGCAGTAATTATCAGGAGTCTAAAGAGGAGAGCTTTTCCTGGTGTCTCTTTTTCTCTTCTTGGGGCCCAGCAGGTGATCTGATCTTGCAGGCCCTTGGTACTTTGTGGTACATAGATGTCATATCGGCATGGGACTTGCCTTACTAGATGGAGTCTGATGTTGCCACATCATGTGCAGACTTTTTGATCACTTTTGCCTCATCATTGCCAGAGTCCACATACTGTGATCAGCGTAAATGTCTAAGCACACTGGCTGCCTAGAAAACAAGGGAGAAGGGCATGCTGTCAGCACTACCCAACCACATCTCAGTCACAAAAATTAACTAATAGTGCTCTGTAGAGATGATCTGTTGCAGGGGTCCGCCTTCCCGCAACAAATGGTGACTCTGGTGGGACTCTTCTTTGCTGAGACTGACATTCTGACCACTTGAGGTACTCAGGGGCCAGCTTGCCCACCAGTGGACCAGACCCAGCAGCCGTGACTGGGATCCTTTTGTCCCTGGTCTCCTCTTGACATGGACAACTGGCCAGAGTGCCCCAACTGGTAAGGAACAAGAGACTTCATTGACCTTTCTCCCCTTCCCTCTCTCTTTCTTCTCCTTAACCCTTCCTATCCTTCCTGTTTTTCTAGTCCTCCAGTCCTGGACGCAGGAATCTGGTTGAAGGGCCCTCAGCCTGAGCTGAGGATTGGAGACTGATCACATCCTCTTGGCAGAGAACTCGAATTCTGGTTCTGGTCTGGTCTGATTCCTGGTAGGGCCGAGTTCCCGTCCTCCCTTCTCTGGAGGCCCAGGGAAAAGTCCCATAATGCCTGGGTATCTGTAGGTGGCAGGGGACGTCTGTAAGGCCACCCCTTTCACCCCCCTTCTCCTGCCTCCTCCCTTGAAATCTTCGATGTTAGTACTTGGATCTGAAGTTCTGAGTCTCTACAGGAGGTTTTCTGAGAGACTGTATTCTTGTATTTAAGGGCTTCTTTGGTGGCTCAGCGGTTAAAGCATCTGCCCGCAATGTGGGAGACCTGGGTTCGATCCCTGGGTTGGAAGATCCCCTGGAGAAGGAAATGGCAACCCACTCCAGTATTCTTGCCTGGAGAATCCCATGGATGGAGGAGCTTGGTGGGCTACAGTCCACAGGCCACAAAGAGTCAGACATGACTGAGTGACTTCACTTTCACAGATGATCTGCAGGATGCCACTGTTCTTCATAAATAGGAGGTATATAAGAACCACCAGGGAACAGAAAGAGTAGCTGTCAGGAGAAAATTTTCTGCTGACTGCAAATCTCTGCCACTTTGGCTGGGTGAAATGATTTTTCCCGGAAGGTTTTGGTGATTGCCTAAAGCACTTGCTAGTTTTGCTAATGTGGTTTGACCTCACTGGGGCTCTCATCACAAATGCCTGTTATTTATCTCATACTATACACAGCTGAGACAGAGAATTTGTTCCCAGCCAAGAATCTCATAGAAATTGGATAATCATCCTTTGGCTCAATCCAATTCTGTTTTATTGTCCCCTGGTTTAAACTTCTCCTGAAAATAAATATAGTATCGATCTGATAGTCAGTATGTGTAATTGGCAATTGTTCTTCCCTTCTTTCAGATCATTTGTGTGTCTCACATAGTTTATAATGGCTGAATTTGTCAGGGATTTTTCCACTGGGCTTCCTAGATATCTGCAGGTCATGATCTGATACCCAACATTTCTTTATTTCCTTCCTTTCTGCAATCTGTGGGTCACTGAATGCATCTTAGCCATGGATGGGTCTGCCATTCTTACTCCAAAATCGAAATCTGAGTTGCTGTGTTACATGTCCCAGATTTTGTTAGAGCCAAGGAGACATGCTTCCTTCTCTTGCAGCAAAGCTTTTGGAGTATAAGACTCCATACAGCACTTTATCTGTGGCCTGGCCATTTCCTTTAGCTGATTATTATTGGTAGAACATGACTCCAGAGTTATTATAATATTGTAATTGTATTACTTATGTAGAAACATGTATATGTAAAATTTAACAATGTAATAGCAGCAGAGAGTATGAGCTAGTCAGTTGCAACGTCTGTATCTCAATTTTTATATTCTAGTACCTTGAAGAATACCAGCTCATAGTTGAAATTCGATAAATGCTTTCATTTAAGTGAATAAATAAATGATGGGATAAAAGAATGAATAACTTAGCACTAGACTTTTCACGTTAGTACGTGCCTGCTGCTAAGTCGCTTCAGTCGTGTCCGACTCTGTGCAACCCCATAGACGGCAGCCCACCAGGCTCCCCCGTCCCTGGGATTCTCCAGGCAAGAACACTGGAGTAGGTTGCCATTTCCTTCTCCAGTGCATGAAAGTGAAAAGTAAAAGTGAAGTTGCTCAGTCATGTCCAACTCTTAGCAACCCCATGGACTGCAGCCTACCAAGCTCCTCTGTCCATGGAATTTTCCAGGCAAGAGTACTGGAGTGAAGTGCCATTGCCTTCTCTGAGTTCGTGCCTAGTAACTTAAAGAGCATTTCAATTGTCTTCCCAACATTTGTCCCACCCTCCCCCATGGGAACTAGCAGTAATACACTGGGTACAAGGATTGAGGCTGCCGTGGCTCTGGAGATCATTTCTGACTGGTTAGTCCCAGTGTTAGGTACCAAAAAGGACACACTATTTTAGGAACCACTTCCCTGGTGACTCAGATGGTAAAGAATTTGCCTACAATGCAGGAGACCTGGGTTCAATCCCTGAGTCAGGAAGACCCCCTGGAGAAGGGAATGGTGACCCACTGCCATATTCTTGCCTGGAGAATTCCATGGACAGAGGAGCCTGGTGGGCTATAGTCCATGGGTTGCAAAGAGTCGGACATGATTGACAACTAACACTTCCACTTTTGAAGAAAAAATGAGGAAAAACCCTGATGTAACTATATATGAGTTGTAAGATGTAATTTTAGCAATACTTCAGAGATATTACAATATGAAAATATGCATCTTATAATAGATCTAGTATAATGAGTTGGTTCTATCATAGTGAAGCTCAGGACTTTGATAGTTTGGGGAAGAGATGGTCCTCCTCTCAAGTAGAAATGAGGAAGCAAGTAGCTATGAGGGTCCCCGGCCATCTACATCCTAGAACTCTTAAGTGGGGCAGGCCCCAGATGTGGTCAGCAGTTTCAACAGCAATGTGAAATGCTGAAAAGGAACTGGGTTCTTGACGCTGTCCTATCTTGGGAGTTTTCAGTTATGTGGATTAATGTATCCCCTTTATCATTTAGGACTTCCCTGGTGACTCAGACAGTAAAGAATTTCCCTGCAATGGGGAGACCCAGGTTTGATCCCTGGGTCAGAAAGATCCCTTGGAGAAGGGAATGGCTACCCACCCCAGTATTCTTGCCTGGAGAATTCCATGGACAGAAGAGCTTGGAGGGCTACAGTCCATGGGGTTGCAAAGAGTCGAACACAACTGAGCAACTAACACTTTATATTATTTAAGCTAGTTCCAGCTGTATTTTTAAAATTTGGAAGCTAACGTATCCTGAATATGACTTTTCATATTAGTATTGTAGGGGAAGAAATCCAAACCATAATTCAGTACAGAGTATGGATGAAAGAACCACGAGTAAGGGGAGTAAAGCGTCCCTTCTATGTTCTCTCTTGAGCTGGGTTCTCAGATCATATTTAGTTCCTGCTCTCGAGTTCACTTGGAGGACTTTTTATTAGAATTCCAGAGGAGTCTTCCAGGGATGAGAAAATACAGTGTGACTGCCTAGTTTTCTTTTATACATGTAATAATGAAGAGGCAGGATAGTTAGTGGGAAACTGTGGGCTAGAGTCATATGCCTGAGTTCAAATCCTGCCTTTGTTGCTCACTCCTGAGACCTCAGGCACATTCCCTGCTCTCCCTGTCTTTTTTCTTGATCTGCCAGATAGGACTAAAAGAGTACCTTACCCTTCGTGTTGTTGAATTAGCTGAGATTGACTCACAGAAAGCACATATAGAATGCCTTACAAATGCTAGCTATTGAGATTCAAAAAAACTTAGAAAATATGCCATATCTAGAATACAGAGTAATCAGGTAGCCCTAGCCTTATGAGTACGTAAGATAAATTACTTCGTATTAAAGCTCAAAGATTTAGGTTGATTTAAAAAAAGGGAAAACTTTTTAGCCAGTAACAGCTGCCAAACCTCAATAAACAAGTAAGTTTCTTCCCTGTCTCAGTTCAGTCAAGTCCTATCTAAACTTAGCCCAGTGCAACATTCTAAATGGAGGCTTGACTTGCCTCCCTCTCACACGGCATCGTGTCCTTGGGGGTCTTTTATTCATTAAGCACCAGGATTCAGTAACTATTTGTTTAGGTTGCCCGGTAACCACCACTTCAATGCCTCACTTTCTCTCTCCTTTCTCCTCCCCTTGTGGAAAGAAACAACCACTGTGTCTATTCAGACTCCCATCCATAGCTAGGAATACAGAAATCATTGTTACATTTGAAAACATTTGGTTTTTACATGCATTCTGTAAAATGTGGTGTTTCTAAGATGAGGGCTAAGGTTTGAATCAGAGACTAAGTCCATCTAATGTTGCATGTCCTGCTGCAGGAGGAGGCCGGATCTACATCCATCCCCTGATGTCACTAGGTCTGTGATCAGGGCTTCCCTGCACAGATGGCAGGCCTTGACGCAGCCATCAGCCTGCTAGAAACGTATCTCTCCTCCTTCACCTAGTGAGCAAGAATTTGCGTTTTAACAAGGACCTGCGGTGTTTCTGAAAGTGAGAGAAGCAATACTCTCTAGAGCATATCTGAACAAAAGTGGAGAACTGACTGTGAAGCTCATCTTCTAACTAGAAGAAAGCCTGTGTGTGATATTTTGCTGATAAGCTTTCATTCTCTGCCTTTTGTGTTATTCTCCTTTGTCATTAAGAGAGAAAGCTGACCACTTCATAAGGAAGAAACTGGACCAGTAGAGATGCATTTGTGATAAGGAATCCTATAGAACACTAGGGAACCGGCAGTAAAACTTGTTGTCTGCCAAAGAAAGCTCACAGCCTCTCAGGATGGCGGTTAAATGAATTCTTCTCAACTCTTGAGAATTAGAATTCAGTCCAGCAATTGACAGTGGTAGAAGGTTCCTTAGATGAAAGGGAGTTGGGCTTGACAGACCCAGGTACAGCTCAAAGGGGTGGGCATAGACACAAGTTCCAGGAGGGGCTGAAAGCTGAGAGTCAGACTTGAACTAGAGAACTGGAGTGGTTTAAAGTGGAACACAGGTCATCCAGGAGGTGAAAATTTTCTGAGATAAAAGGTCAAAGTCAAGAGACAGAGAGTTACAAGTGGTCTAGGAAAGAGCAAGCTTCCCTGGGGACTCAGACAGTAAAAAAATCTGCTGTGCGGGAGACCTGGGTTCAGTACCTGATTTGGGAAGATCTGGAGGAGGGAATGGCTACCCACTCCAGTATTCTGGCCTGGAGAGTTCCATGAATAGAGGAGCCTGGCAGGCTACAGTACATGGGGTTGCAAAGAGACACACAACAGAACAACTTTCACTTTTTATTAAAGTGAAAACGTAAAAGTTAAAAGCCCAAAGTAGTTATCAGCAACCAGGAGATCCATGGGAGCTGAAAGGTGGGAAAAATCATGTGGGAGGTCTGAGGGGCAGCCCTCTGAGCAGCTTTGCTAATGAGTATCTCTGTCTGAGCCAGCCACATGCCACTGTACATGCAGGACATTGAGCCCTGTGTGTGGTTTGACTGTTATTAAGTGGGAGCTCCTGGCTGGAGTGAGGAGAGAGGGTCACAGACAGAGGCTGCTGCTGAGCGGGAGCTGTTGACCCAGGCCGACCCCTGCTGTGGCGGTGGCGGTGGGGCAAGACTGGGCGGGAAATATGAAGTCCACATGGTCAGAAAATCTAGAGCAAGAAAGATTAATGGAGGAGGTCTGGTTTCCCCACTGTACCAGGCTGAGGAGCAGAGCTCCTGAAGGGCTGCTAGGGGCCAGGAAAACCACACTGGGTCATCAGCTCAGGTCAAGAAGGTAAGCGCAGTCAGGAGAATGAGACTGTTGGCTTGCAATGCTGAGATTTGACCATTGTTTCTCTGCTTTATCAGAGTCTGATGAGGCACTGATGACCCTGAGCATAAATCACATCACAAAGGAGGGCACAGGCCTGTGGAGAACGAGCAGATGCCTCGCATCTGTGAGGCCTGTGTCTCCGCCTAGTGCTTTCAGTTGTTTCAGCCTTCATCCAAAGAAAGTGGTACCATTCTGAATACAGGACAAAGCATGCTCTCGAGAAAATCTGCAGGCACTGCAGTCAGACACATTGGTGCTTTGGAAAATTATCTTTGAGCTTTAGTTTCTGGTTCCATAAAATCAAGAAAAATGCTACCTCCTTTGCAGACTTGTTGCTGCTGCTGCTGCTAAGTCACTTCAGTCGTGTCTGACTCTGTGCAACCCCATAGATGGCAGCCTACCAGGCTCCCCCGTCCCTGGGATTCTCTAGGTAAGGACACTGGAGTGGGTTGCCATTTCCTTCTCCAATGCAGGAAAGTGAAAAGTGAAAGGGAAGTCACTCAGTCGTGTCCGACTATTCGCGACCCCATGGACTGCAGCCTACCAGACTCCTCCGCCCATGGGATTTTCCAGGCAAGAGTACTGAAGTGGGGTGCCATTGCCTTCTCCATTGCAGACTTGTTGGGGAGGTTTAAAACATGTAGAAAATGTAACTCAGAAACACCAGGCATACAGTGGGGCCTTTACAAGATCCAAATAAATAACCATGGTGCAAGAAAGCAGTCATACTGCTGCCTGAGCCTTCTGCCTACTGCTTCCTCATTATGGATATTTTGCAGACTTGTTGGGGAGGTTTAAACATGTAGAAAATGTAACTCAGAAACACCAGGCATACAGTGGGGCCTTTACAAGATCCAAATAAATAACCATGGTGCAAGAAAGCAGTCATACTGCTGCCTGAGCCTTCTGCCTACTGCTTCCTCATTATGGATATTTCCTTACTCCTTTAGCATTGTTCTCTGCATGCTAAGTCACTTCAGTCTGACTTCTGACTCTTCGCCACTCTATGCACTGTAGTCCGTCAGACTCCTCTGTCCATGGGATTTCCTAGGCAAGAACACTGAGTGAGTTGTCATGCCCTCCTCCAGGGGCTCTTCCTAAACCAGGGAAAAAACCTGCATATCCTGTGGCTCCTGCATTGCAGGCGGATTCTTTACTGCTGAGCCGCCAGAGAAGCCCACCTTTTTGCATTGAAAGAAAGTGGAAGTGTAGTTGCTCAGTCATGTCTGGCTCTTTGCAACCCCATGGACTGTAGCCCGCCAGGCTCCTTCTGTCCATGGAATTCTCCAGGCAAGAATACTAGAATGAATTGCCATTTCCTTCTCCAGGGGATCTTTCCAACCTGGGGATGGAACCTGGGTCTCCCACATTGCAGGTAGATTCTTTACTGTCTGAGCCACAAGGGAAGCCCTATTTTGCATTGAGGGATACTAAATTTGGGGGCATTCGCTGCACAAAGAAGATGGATTCTATTTCTGATGGGTAATGCAAGAGGACAAATATAATTCCTAGTTAAAAATATAACTGATAGAAAATTGAACTGCCTAGAAGCCATGCACAGTACAGCCTTCCTTTGCCTGCTTCCCTCCAGGTGAGCAGAGAGCCTGGGGGGAAGGAAGTCTTTGTAGCAAGCTCTGAAAATCCATGTCTATAAAGTGCTGGCCACTTTCTCAGCTGAAATGGAAGCATTTCTAGTTATGTGGTGAATTACATGAAGTTAGTGGGTATAACATGCTGTTTTCTTTTTATCAGGATATTCCAGAGAAAAAGACCACCATTCACAGCGGTGGCTCTTACACTGGGAATTGTTGAGGCTGTGGAGAGCCATAGGGACAGGGAGACTTTATGATATTCTTCTCTGTGGCACTCCTGAATGTTCCCTCTTTGGGTGAGTGTCTCTTCTGTCAAGTTAATCCTAAACTTCCCTGATGTTGAGGTGGGGAGTAGGTTCTTTCAAAGTTTTCAGGCCTGAGATGTTAGGTCTTGCAACAGAGGTATCTGAATAATCTGTAGCTTATCACATAAAAAATTTAAAGACAAATTCTTCAAGAAGAACTAAGGGACAATAGAGGAGGGCCTACTGGCCTTTTTATAGTGAATACCATGAAAGATAAAGGTGCTTTCTCTAAAAGATATTTTTTTCTTAAAAAAAAAAAAGTCATGCAGTCTTGATCTGGTACTGTCTTTTTTTTTTTCCCCCTCTTTAAGAGATATCTAAAACGTAACACTCTTGACTACACATCCTTTTTACAGTAAGCTGTGACCTTGATCAGTAAACTGATTTTTATTTAAATGGAAAGAGAAATCTATTTTCTGGCCAGAGCATCAATCTGGTTGACCCTTTAAATGTGTTAATTGGAAGACATGGCTTTAAATGTTAGATCAATTTACCAAATATAATGTGATTCCTCAGATCACATACTTCTGTTGCATATCAAACAAGCCCATCACTATTCAAGTTGTTGCCTAAAGAGAATTACCAATGACTAGACGATTTAAGAGATTAACCTGGCTCAAAAAGACCCTGAAGGGCTGTGATTCAGCATCTTTATTAGACCCTGTTTATTTCCTCCTTATTTGCCATGACTCATCAGCTTTAATGGGACCAGTTCTGTGATCATTTTCACTTTATTTTGTCCTTTGTTTTGGATTGCATCAGATTTTTATTTTACCTTTCCATTGCACAGGATCATATTTATCACAGAGGTTTTTTTCTTGTCAAACAAACCAACAAACAAAACAGTATAAATCCTGGTACCTGGACTGTACCTGGAAACAGCAGCAAATTGTACTTGACTATGAAGCAAATAGTATTTTTTTCTCATGTATAATGAATAAAAAATGTCAAGAGGGCATTTAGGTTGATAAATTTTGCTACTGCTTTTATTAAAAAGTAGATGGGACTCTAGAAAACAAGCTCTGAGCAAATGGCTGCATTTGTGTAAATCTGCTTTTTGGAGTATTTTGGTATGGTCCTGCAATCTCAGAAATGGCACCTGCGGACACAGCGGACTCAAGGACATCTGTCAGCCCACGTGTTTTGTTCTCTGGGGCTCTGATGGATACTCCGAACAATCTGATGACAGTGGGGCTTCTCATTGGTTTTATTCCTGGAAAACCTCTCCAGGGCTGATGTCTTTCTCCATGATTCAAAGGGTAGAATGTGTTAAATGCTGTTAAGTGGAGAAGTAAGAAGAGAACTCTGCCCATGAATATTGCAGCATAGCTACTTGAGCAAGATTGCACTATCCAGAGCATTGTACCTCTTAAAAAAAAAGAAGAAACAAAGTACATTTGGAATTGAAAACTGATTCAAAGAATATATGCTATCCATCTTAGAGAGGAAGAAAAAGAAATCTTTCTGGTAATTACTTCAGGAGACGTCTAAACTGAATCACTGAAGTAATGAAATGGTTATTATGAGCAACATAAGTCAGAGCTGCTAGAAAAAATGGAATCTTAATGAGTAGAGTGTGTTTGTAGAGAATAAATCATACCCCACAAATACAAAAATTTGTTTGGAAACGATTAGAAAACTCGGGGACAAAAAGGAATAACTCTACGATGGAAAAAAATTGTTTCCAGCTTTATTGAGATGCAGCTGACAGAAACTGTATATATAAAGTATGCAACATCATATTTTGATATGCACTGTAAAATTATCACCACAGTCAAGCTAGTTAATACACCCATTACCTCACATAGTTAGCATTTTGTGTGTGCGTGATGAGAATGCTTAAACTTTACTCTTAGTAAATTTTAAGTACTATACAGTACCATAACTGTCATCAGCCTGCTGTGCTTTTGATCTCCAGAATGTGTTTATCCTGCCTAGCTGAAACTTTATACCCTTTGACTAAATCTCCCATTTCCCTAACCTCCCAGCCCCTGGTAATACCATCCTATGCTCTGCTTTTATGAATTCGACTTTTTTATATTCCCACATAGAAATGAACTCATGCAGGATTTGTCTTACTGTGTCTGGCTTATTTCACTTAGCATAATGTCTTCTCTGTTCATCTATTGTCACATATGGCAGAATTTCCTTCTTTTTTAAGGCTGAATGATATTCCATTATATTTACAGTTCACCCTTGAACAGTGTGGGGATCGGGGTGCTGAGCCCTGCACAGTTGAAAATAAACATGTAACTTTTGACTCCCCCCAAATTTAACTACTGACATCCTATCATTGAGCCTTAGCAATAATGTAAACAGTCAATTGACACTTATTTTGTATGTTATATATGTTATGTATTGTATTCTTAGAATAAAGTAAGCTAGAGAAAAGAAAATGTTATTAAGAAAATCATAAGCATGACTTCCCTGCTGCTCCTGCCGTTAGATTCCACACTGGCACTGCAGGGGGCACCAGTTCAATCTCTAGTCAGGGAACTAAGATCCCACAAGCCGAATGGCAGAAAAAGAAAGAAAGAAAGGATATCATAAGGAAGAGAAAATACATTTTCAGTATTCTACTGTATATATCGCTACAGTGAGTTTACATCTCTTTACAAAATGAATTGTCAATACCTACATCAGAATTGTCTTCTACAAAATACTGTAGGTGTTAGGTGTATTATTAACACTAGATGTCAAAATGAAAAGATAATATGAAAATTCGTATATTTTTTTACAGAGGTAATGGTAATGATTAATAATGAATAAGTAGCAATGTGATTGCTTTATAGTTGCCTTGTGCAAGGACTGATACTGAAGCTGAAACTCCAGTGCTTTGGCCACCTGATGCAAAGAGCTGACTGATTTAAAAAGACCCTGATGCTGGGAAAGATTGATGGCAGGAGGAGAAGGAGACAACAGAGGATGAAATGGTTGGATGGCATTACTGACTCAATGGACATGGGTTTGGGTAAACTCCGGGAGTTGGTTCAGTCCTGGATATTCATTGGAAGGACTGATGCTGAAGCTGAAGCTCCAATACTTTGGCCACCTGATGTGAAGAACCGACTCATTGGAAAAGACCTTGATGCTGGGAAAGTTTGAGGGCAGGAGGAGAAGGGGACTACAGAGGATGGGATGGTTGGATGTCATCATCGACTCAATGGACATGAGTTTGAGCAAACTCTGGGAGTTGGTGAGGGACAGGAAAGCCTGGTGTGATGCAGTCCATGGGGTCACAGAGTCGGACACGACTGGGTGACTGAACTGAAGGGTTTTCATTTCCCTTAGGTAATGTTATGGATTGAATGGGTCCCTCCCCAAAGTCATATGTTGAATTTAATCTCCCATGTGACTGCCTTTGGAGATTGGGCCTTCAGGGCTTCCTGGGAGGCTCAGTGGTAAAGAATTTGACTGCAGTGCAGGAGATGCAGGAGATGTGGGTTCGATCCCTGGTTCAGGAAGATCTTCTGGAGAGGGAAATGGCAGCCCACTCCAATATTCTTGCCTGGGAAATCCCTGGGTCCCTCCCCAAAGTCATATGTTGAATTTAATCTCCCATGTGACTGCCTTTGGAGATTGGGCCTTCAGGGCTTCCTGGGAGGCTCAGTGGTAAAGAATTTGACTGCAGTGCAGGAGATGCAGGAGATGTGGGTTCGATCCCTGGTTCAGGAAGATCTTCTGGAGAGGGAAATGGCAACCCACTCCAATATTCTTGCCTGGGAAATCCCATGGAGAGAGGAGCCTGGTGAGCTGCAGTCCATAGCGTCACAAAGATACGACAGAGCATGGGAGCATGCACCGAGGTAATTAGGTTAGATTGGGTCCTAATCCCGTTGAACTGGTGTCCTTATAAGAGAAAGGGCCTTCAGAGTTCTCTCTCTTTGTGAGCGCAGGGGAAAGGCCATGTAAACATACATCAGGAAGGTGGCTGTCTACAAATCAGGAAAAAAATATCCGTCAAAACAATTTGGTGGCATTTTTTTATGGCCGTGTGAGCAGACTGATATGGGTAAATAGTCTATGGTAAGTGTATATTCAACCATGTGAGAAGCTGCTGGACTGTTTTGCAGAGTGAGGTTGCCAGTTTGCATTCCCACCAGGAACATATGAGAGTTCTGGTTGCTCTGAAGCTTTGCCAACATATGATATCTGTAGTTTCTATTTGTAGTTTTTTTAACCAGGGATTTAGTTTAGTTTCCCAACCCTGGATTGAACTGGGAACCTTGCATTAGGGAGTCTTGACCATTTGCTTGACCACCAGAAAGTCCCTATCTGTTCTTTTTTAAAAAATATTTATTAATTATTTTTTTTGGCTGCATGAGGTCTTAGTTGTGGCATGTGTATCTTCACTGTGTAACATGGGATTCTTCATCATGACGCTTGGATTCAGTAGTTGCAACACACAGGTCTAGCTGCTCCAATGCATATAGGATCCCAGGTCCCCAACCAGGGATGGAACCTGAGTCTCTGGCACTGAAAGGTGGACTCTCGGCCACTGGACCCCAAGGGAAGTCTCCCTATTTGTTCTCTATGTTGATATCTTCTGCATGCTACGTTGTATAGGTAGTAAAAGTTAAGAAGGCATTTTAAAGCAGAAAATGTATTGAAATTATCCTACTGAAGTCCCATCCATTATTGGGTGGTCCATATCCCATTTCTCTTTCCTTGTCTTTCCTTGCCTCATTCTCTTCCTAGGGCAATGTCCCCTACGCAGAGCCAGCTACTGATCTGGCCAATTACAGTCTTCATCGGAGGTGAATCCATTTCTGAAAAAATTAGGGAAGAGGTTAGGTGTGGGCAAGTCTGGCTTCACGAGCCTTTATGCTTCATTTAAAGTTCTACTCTCACCGTCTTGAAATTCGTAGTAAGGTTTGAACAAGGGCCCACATTTTAACTTCACATGGGCCCCATGATTGTGTAACCCGTCCTGGGTGTGGGCGTCACGGGCAAGGCAGGGCTTCTCACCAGATTCACTCCGAAAACGGCCCTCACCTGTTCTCACCAACCACACCTCTAAACTAAGCCAAGCCCAACCTGAGGGTTTTACCTGTCTCCTCGCTGCTCCTGCTGCCTGTCTTTTGTGCTGAGTTGGTATAAGCATGATTAATCTGGAGGTTTCACTAGAGAATCATTGGCTTAGCATCTCAGTATCACAATGAGCATTTGCTTTAATTAGGGCCTCTAATTAATCGAAGGCAAATGCAACCTCCTTCTCCCACCCTGACACCTCCAGACTGTACTTTGGGGTTTATACAGGAGAGGTAAATTGACAACATTAAATGCCTTCCTAATTGTCATTCTGCCAGCCTGGTTGGCAAAAAGCTCATTCAAAGGCAGGTGATTTATAGGGAAAGCTTACCACGTTCTTGTGGATCACTGAGTGCCTAAGTCCTGGAAGATAAATGGCATGAACCAAAGGCAGTGGGGGCAGGACAGGCAGGGACAAGCACTGGGAAGATTCCAGAGCTTGCAGGCAGCATTCTGAACTGGCTGCCAGACACGGAGTTGACCTCAGGCCATTGACCTGGACTCATGACCACTCTGGACTCAATTATTTCACCTCTAGAGTGGCTTAATAATACTCCGGCATGGGGCTCTTTGACTGTGACGAGTAAACAAGAGGACTTGTGTGAGATCTCCGAGGCTGGCATGTACCCACTCCTCCATCAGTGAATGGGAGCTAGTGTCACTTTCGATGCTTTATGCATACTTGGGAAAGAGTGCACTCTGTGCTTCTCTGAAAAGCTACTTCGTAGACCTGCCTGATCCTCTTTCTAGCTTCCTGGGAGCTGGGCCAGAATATCGGGCTCCTTTTGGAGTTAGGAAAAGAAAAGCAAGATGATCCGAAATAAAATAGAAGTCAAATATAGAGTGTTTGGCTTCCCTGGTGGTTCAGTGGTTAAGAAGCCACCTGCCAGTGCAGGGGACATGAGCTGGAACCTTGATTCAGGAAGATCCAACATGCCTCAGAGCAGCTAAGCCCATGTGCCACAGCTACTGAAGCCTGAAATCCCTAGAACCTGTTCTTCAAAATAACTGCAATGACAAACCCACACATGCAACTAGAGAAAGCCTGCTTGCAGCAACAAAGACCCAGCACCCCCCCCCCAACAAAAAAAAACCAACTTAAAAATATGTAGAACATTCGTTCACAGCTTTGAAAACCTTTACTCACATGTCCAGATTAAAGAGCAATGACAGGCCTCCCAAACTGATGACACATAAGATGGTGCATGAAGATGGTCTGATGGGGACTTTAAAATAAGTGAGAATGGTCATAGAGTGGAATCTGAGGGACCCGAGTTCAAATCCCACCCCTGCTATTTCCTGGCTGTTAGACCCTAAATAAGTTATTCAGTCTTTCTGAATCTCAGTGTCTCCATCTGTTAAATGAAAGTTAAATAACACAAGCTACCTCTTGGGATGGTTGTGAGGATAAAACAAGATGATGAATGTAAATTGTGCTTGGCACAGAGTAGCACTTGGTACCTGCTAAGTTGCTTATTTATTTGTTTATTTTTCTTCCAGTTTTATTGAGAGATAACTGACATAGGGCTTCCCTGGTGGCTCAGTGGCAAGGAACCTGCCTGCAGTGCAGGAGGTGCAAGAGACTCAGGTTTGATCCCTTGGATGGGAAGATTTCCTGGAGTAGGAAATGGCAACCCACCCCAGCACTCTTGCCATGGAAAATTCCATGGACCGTGGAGTCTGGTGGGCTACAGTTCATGGGGTCACAAAGAGCCCAAAACAGCTGAGTAACTGAGCAGGATTGATAGCACCGTATGAATTAAGGTGTATAGCCTAATGTTTCGACTTTCCTATATCATGAAATAATTAGCACAATAAGTTTAATGAACAGCCATCCTTTAAGGAACATCCATTCTTTAAACAACATCCTTTAAAGATACAACATTAAAGGAACAAAAAATTGTGTGTGTGTGTGATGAGAACTCTTAGGATTTACTGTTACCAACTTTAATATTTAATGTACAGCACCGTTAATGCTAGCTCTTTTCATTACTTACTTGTTTGGGTAACCCCTGGAATCCACGATCTTAGGACTTCCCTTCCCATTCTTCAGTCCTGGGTGGAGGTGGCATTCTAGGGTGGGGAATGGCCTCCAAGTGGGGGGTCTGTGAGCCTCGGGAACTGAATATGACCCTGGGACAAGGAGGAAGGGCACAGCAAGTTGCTTAGTAACCGGGCTTTCTCTGCGTGCGAAGAGAGGCCTGGTGTTGACCGGTAACTAGGTGGGGGGTTGTAATTTGTAAAGAAGTTACAGGTTAAACAAAAGGGAATTCTTCTGATGGAATGAACAGGGCTTGGTTCTGAGAACTAGTTGGCTTAGCCGGAAGGGCCCCCTTGCAGGCTCAGCCCACCCCACAGATGCAGAGGGAGGAGGGGGTTAGGGGGCGGCGTTGTCATTATGCAGATTGGACTGGTGTCTCTCGGTGACCATGGAAACCAAACCCATTCTCTTTCAGCTGTGCTCTGAGGAAGGGTTATTTAACTCTGGCCCCGGCGGATCAGCCACACAGACCCCACTCACTGCAGGACCTCCCAGGGCGCTCGCCCTCTGCGTCCGACTGAGATGGGGTGCCACTCCAGCAAGAGCACCGAGGTGGCGGGGGAGTCCCAGAAACCCGCAGAGCAGCCCGAGGGAGAGGAGCCAAATCTGGGGCCGGCCCAGAGGCCACGGACGGCAGAGACACCTCCCTGAAGGATGGCGCCCCGGAACAGAAGAACTGAGATGCTTCACTCTGGATTTGCGGAACCTCACCTCATTCTTGGAACTGCCTTTGGCCAGTGAAACTCAAGAGGAGCCCCGTCCTGAGAAGCTCCAAGGAGATGGAGGAGAGGCAAACCCCCACCTTGGAGATCCAGGCTTCACAAGTCACCTTCACCAGGCTTTGCTCTGGAGCTGTGAGGGGTCGCAGCCCCGGTAGCCCTACTTCCCCGGCTCCCTCATAGACAGAGAGGATGAAAGAAGTCTTCTCACATGATGGGACTTTTCCCTGAGCCCCCTGGCTGACTGCTCGGACTCTGATCAATCTCTGCTGCTGAGATGTGATGGTCCTAGGGCCACCTCCCAGCCTTCCACTGCTTCACTTTTCTGAACTCTGAAAGCTCTCTGGCCATAGTGTTGATGGGGGTGTGTGGCTCTCAGTTTCTTGTTTTGTCTTGTATTATCCCTCCCTCTGCTGTTCCTAATAGCTGGCTGAATAGCCAGTGCCCCTCATAGGAAGTTTTGGGGTTTGGCTCAGTCCACACTGTTTGTTTGAGCGCTTCAATATTTAACTTGGAGAATTGTTAATGAGTTATGGGAACAATCAGAATCAGACTGTGATCACGGCAATGGAAGACAACAAGGCCTTGATCATCCAGTAAGTGGAACCCTGAGTACCGGTGGGAAGGAGGGAGGAGGGTTTCCTGTTCCTGGTGTTTTAATCCCCAGAAAAATGCCCCTCTGCTGATGTTCCTGTGTCTCTTCCCATCAAGAGTCTGTCAGCTTGAACCCTCGAGCGTCTGAGCGCTCTGTATCCAGCCTTCGGAAATATTTCACTGTTTACTCACATGTCTGTCAGCCTCTCTGTTTCCCCTCCTTGCATGTGTTTTGTTTTTAATGCGACTCAGAAGCATTTTAATTTGAAATCAAACAGACATGTTTGCAAATAAATGATGACACAACACGTTTGAAAGACAGGCTGGGGAGCTGAGATTAGAGGATCAGTGGGGAAGGGTGGGTGTAATTCAGCAGAACGTGAGTGAGAAATGGGGCTATGAGCCTTGGCTTGGTTTCAGGCATCACGGTGAGGATTTACACCAGTGGTTTAATGTAACCACCACAACCATCCCCATTTAATAGATGAGAAGGTTGAGGTAGTAAGAGATTAGATAACTTGCCTGAGCATGGCCAGCCAGGATGGGGCAGAACCAAGATTTGAGCCCCAGATTTGACTCCCTCCTAGCAGCTGAATTCACCCCTGCAGAGTCCTGCATAAAGTGTGGGGGGTCTTGCCCACAAGTAAACGGAAATCCATGTGCTGTTCCAACCTGTGTGTAGTGGGGGCCATTTTTCTTTACTCAGTTGAATCTGCTTGCCTGTGGGGGAGGCAGCTGGTCAACTAAGATCACTCCCACTTGCAGGCTGGGCTTTGTGTGCCTGCTCAGTCATGTTCGACTCTTTGTGACACCATGGACTATACCCCGTCAATCTCCTCTGACCATGGGATTTTTCCAGGCAAGAATACTGGAGGGGGTTGCCATGCCCTCCTCCAGGGGGTCTTCCTGACCCAGGGATTGAACCCGTGTCTCCTGCACTGGCAGGCGGATTCTTTACCACTGCGCCATGGGTGATGCTTTGAGGGCCTTTTATTTACTACTCTGGGAGTGTGGGGTGTGTTGGGTGATGAGAAGCAGGGAGATGGAAGAAAGGAGAAAAAGAGGCAGCATGCTACTGGAAATGACCCTTGTTTTGGCCATCAGAACCTCAGAAACGGAATAGGATTGTTTTGAGAATCTAGCAGTGGGGGTAAAGAGAAGAAGGAAGGACCAGAAGTAAAGCAATTTGGCCTGCAACTTGACTACAAAAACGCTTCTTTTGCTTCAGCAGAGCCTGACGTCTTTCAAGGAGGGAGCAGGAGAGATGGGGCCTCCTCAGCTGGCCTGAAGCCCTGCTCTTTCCCGGGGGTAGGAAACTTGCAGTGGGCCAGGAAACAGGCCTGGGCTTGCAGCTGGGGATCAGGAAGTTTGGGGCCTCTTTCTACAGCTTTCTGGGCATAGGCCAAGCTCTGGAAACTGCTTTCAATTTTTTTTTTTAATACAGTTCTGTCTTTCTCCCTCCTCCCTCCTAATGGAAATTCACCCTGCAAAACAGGATGGTGTCTGGTCAGAAGCTGCTCACAGTGTCCACCCTCAGGACTCTTGGAAAAAGTTCAGCTGGTGAGGTTTGAAGGCAGGGTGGTGCTTATTTCCTTCAGCTCCTAAGGGGCAAAACTCACTCAACTTCTTACCAACTCCAAACGAAGGGGACTCCAGGTCCTTAAAAGTCCAGAAACAGGGTGGTTTGTTTGGCTTCCTCCTGGGATGGTGCAAATGCTCTTTTAATTTAATGCGAGATCTCTGAGGGTTTTAAAAACAGGATTCTTCATCCACCTCCAGCTGTGGCAGGCATGTTGCAATTTGCCAGGACGTTAATCTGTAACAGGAAAAAGGACCCAGTTTCTTTTTAACAATATTCCAATTGTGCCATGGGGGCCCAGTGTCACCCATCTATCTCCCTCCGAGGCTCAAGTGCCTGGTATAAGTGGCGAGAATTATGTCTACCCAAATGAGCTTTAAATCCTTTAAAGGAAGGTCTGCATAGACTCAGCCCATAACTTGAAAGCCATTTCTCTGGCCCACTTCCACAACTACTCGAGGAGGAGTATTTTGCTTACTAGTCACCTTTCTATCCACTTATCTCTCCATCTATTCATCCATCCTCCCATTCACCCAGTCCATTCAATCCATCTTTCTGTCATTTGTCAGTTTGTCTATCTATCTATTTACCTACCTTCGTATGCTGTTTACCTTTACCCTGATGGTGGGAAAGATTGGAGGCAGAAGGAGAAGAGGGTGACAGAGGATGAGATGGTTGAATGGCATCACTGATGCAAGGGACATGAACTTGGGCAAACTCTGGGAGATGGTGAGGGACAGGGAAGCTGGGCATGCTGTGGTCCATGGGGTCACAATGAGTTGGACATGACTTGGCAACTGAGCAGCAACAACCGATACGTTCAGCTCTTCCCTTGGATTTTTCAGTTCTACGAATCAATCAACTAACTTCCCATTTCAAACCAAATTCATTCATTAAGCAAATATTTATTGTTTCTACCACTCAGTCACCTATTCCTTGCTCTATCCATCTATTAATCCAGCAGTTACTGGGAGACTGTGCTGCTGTGCTGTACATTGTTGCTCAGTCATGTCCAGCTCTTTGCAACCCCATGGACTTTAGCCTGCCAGGCTCTTCTGTCCATGAGAATTCTCTAGGCAGGAATACTGGAGTGGGTGGCTATGCCCTCCTCCAGGGGATCTTTCCAACCGAGGAGTCGAACCCAGGTCTCCTGCATTGCAGGTTGTTTTCCAGCCGAGCCACCAGGGAAGCCCAGGAATACTGAAGTGGGTAGTCTATCCCTTCTCCAGGGAATCTTCCCAACCCAGGAATCAAACCAAGGCCTCCTGCACTGCAGATAGATTCTTTACCAGCTGAGCTACCAGGAAAGACCTACTCAGAGACTCCTCTGTGCCAAACACGTCATTGTTAATAACATGTTGAGGGAGTTCTTGTGGGAGCACCACCTGGAGCAGCAAAGTCAGAGAGATCTTTCCAGTTTTGATGAGTCCTATATGGAGACTTTATGAGTAAGTAGGTATTGGCACGACTGAAGTGACTTAGCAACAGCAGCAGCAGCAGCAGCAGGAATTGGCTAGAGAAAACAGGGTAAGTGTTTCAGGAGAAGGGGAACATATGAGCTGCAAGGTTGTGATATGCAATGATGTGGGAGTGAAGGGCTCATCACACAGTGACAGGGAGGTGAGACTTAATAAGTGAAAAGGACTACAGATCATGGAAGACCTTGTGGTTCATACTGAGAGGCTGTGTTCATCCTAATGGTGATGAGGAGTTCATTGGAGGACTTTAGGCAGAGGAATGATGCCAAGACATCACTTGCTTTTGATTGCTTTGTATCTTGCTTTCTGGTAACAAATCCCATCTTTTCCCTTTGGGGAACCCTTTTCTTGTTTACATGATGTGGTGGGGCTGATCTCACTCTCAGGTACAAAGCTGAGCACTGCTCCTCCCTGGTCAGCGTGACTAATTCAAAGAACGGCATCCAACCCAAATCAGTACAGTGAGTCTTCTGGGAGACTTTTTGTTGGCACAATTATGAAAGACATATTCACTTTCTTTTGGAGTTAGTAAAATAGTAGGGGTTTAGCTTGGCACCTCTTAATGGCATTTTCCCCGCCGGGCTTGGAGAGGGTCTGCTTGAGATTGAAGCCACAGAAGAGAATGGAGTTCTACGAAGGAGAGATCTATTCCCAGTGAGCTTGTTTGGGCAACTGGATCCAGCCATGTGAGGTTATGACCACCCCCCACCAAAAGTAATTTGAATTTGGTTTCTGTCATTTTCAAAGAATTATGAGTAAGTCAGCTCAAATCAGATTTGCACTTTAGGTAGAGTAACCTGGTAGCCATTTGAAGGATGCAGTTAGAGGAGTAAGGCTAGAAATGGAAACACCAACTAAGAAACAATTGCCTGCCCTAGGAAAAATGCATCAGGTATTTCTATTAATAGCTGGGACTTCCCTGGTAGGCTGGTGGCTGAGACTCTGGCCGTCCAATGAAGGGGCCCTGGGTTTGATCCCTAGACAAGGAACTCCATCTCCTACTCTGTAACTCAGAGTTCACATGCCACCACTAGAGATCCTGTATGCTGTGATGAAGACTGAAGATCCTGGGTGCCGCAACTAAGACCCAGTGCAGCAAAAAAGGAAAAAAACAACCCCAGACGATTTTGCAACCACAAAATCTCAGTGGCACAGGGGCATAAGCTTTTTTTTCAAACTCGTGTGCCTGTGAGTCACTGTGGCTCCGGCAGTCAAGGCTACCGGAGGAGTGTCCACATGGCACTAGCAGGAGCGTAAGAGGCGGAGCTCAGCTGCACAGCTGCAGTCACGCCTAATACTGTTCCACGGCCCACAGCCAGTCATGCGGCCAAGACCAGCATCAACGAGACGGGGAAGTGCTAAGCGATAATCAACTCTGACAGGAGAGCGAGGATGGAGAGAACAAACCAAGCCGTATTTAGGGGTTAAAATGAACCAGTTTCAGCTGTTGATTTTACATGGGGTGAAAGGGGACAGAGAAATCAAGGTTTCTGCTTGGGTGATGGGGCTGGTGGTGGTGCCACCACATGAAAAAGGGTCTCTGGGAGGAAGGAAAAGTTTATCTTTTTTTTATGACTTAAAAAAAAAAAAAAGTGCACCGAGAGGCTTGGTGGGATCAGTTTCTCGACCAGGTACTGAACCTGGAACTTTAGCAATGAAAGCGCAGACCCCTAACCACTGGACTGCCAGGGAATTCCTGAGGGACAGGTTTAGAGAGATGAGTTTGGAATGGTTGAGTTTGAGCAGCTTATAGGACACAAAAGATAATTCTTTAGCTTGGTGATGGATGCTATCTAAACATAATGTGGTGATCATTTTGAAATATACCTAAATGTTAAATCATTACTTTGTACATTTGAAATTAATATAATCTTATATGTCAGTTATACTGCAATAAAAAATAACAATAGGAAACCCTTGTATCACTCTTACTGTGTCCAGGCTTTGTTCCAAATACTTCACACATAGGACTTGTTTAATCCTTTCAATCACTCCATCCTCTTTCTGCATATTGAAACATAGGAGTAAGTAATTTACCCCAGGTCTTTCAGCTTTCCCAGACAGAGCTGGAACTTGTACGAGGCAGTTTGATTCCAGAGTGTGAGACTTGGAGAACTCCTTTGAGAAATGTGGCGATCCTCTTGAACCCTCAGAATTGGTATAAAGATTATTTTAAAGTGAAAACATTTGAGCACAGAAGGTGCAGAAATTGATGCCGTGTAACTTTCCTTTAGCTGCCTGAATCAGGGCCATTACAAAATACAGCTGCCATTAAACCTCCTCCTAGGCAGTTTCCTGTGAATTTAGCTGCCAAGAAGAAGAACTGTCCATTTTCATTAGCATCAAAAAGCCCAACAGAACCTTTCATACTCTCCCACTGTAGCCCTAAACCCACTGCTCTTTGTTAAATTGGTTTATACACACATTCCTAAAGAAGGAAATGGCAACCCACTCCAGTATTCTTGCCTGGGAAATCCTATAGACAGAGGAGTCTGGTGGGCTAGTCATGGGGTCGTAAAAGAGTTAGACACATCTGAGCAGGCACGCACACACGTCTATACCTTTCCTGTGGATTATTTCAAGAGTTTTCCATGAGCTCCCACAAGCTTGTGTGAAATTAACGTTCTGTTTTCTCTTGTTATTAGTCTGTTTTTTACTTTTTCTCATTTAAATTTTCAGGCCCCAACTGTTGGACAGAAGCTGGAAAAGTTTTCTTCCCAAGACTTCTGGCAATAAAGATGCGATGTTGGGATTCTCCACTCTCAGGGGACTGCTGCTGAGATCCCAGGACCTTTGCCCATGCCAGCGAAGGTAAACTTTATTTTACCAGTCAGAATCCTGGGTCTCCGCCAGACTCTGGCCAAGCAAGGACAGTAAGAGCCTCTCCCTGCCTTTCCGAAAGGGATTTTCCAAATTTTTGATTTACAGAAGAAAATTTTTGGTTAAAGCCAGTTCTTTGCTGTTTTTAAACACGGGAGGAACAGCCAAGAAATCACCCAAGGCAAGACTCAAGGGACCAGGGAAACTTACCAAGATTAGGAGACTGGCCCCCTGGGAGACGAGACGAAGGGACTGCCAACCCTGCTCACTGCCTGATTTTGTCAGAGACCCCAGTTTTGAACCGCTGTTTTGGAGAGGTAAGTAAGCTGGAAAGACAAAAAGCAAACATTGTACATCAATGCATATATATGGAACCTAGAAAAATGGTTTAAATGATTTATTTGCAAAACTGAAATAGAGACACAGACATACAGGACAAACTATGGACACCAAGGGGGAAGGGAGGCTGGAATGGATTGGGAGATGAGGATTGACATACAGCCACTGCTGCTGCTCAGTTGCTCTGCTGTGTCCGACTCCTTGGGACCCCATGGACTGTAGCCCACCAGCCTCCTCTGTCCATGGGATTCTCCAGGCAAGAATACTGGAGTGGGCTGCTGTTTCCTACTCCACATAGATGCACTACTATGCATAAAACAAATAGCTAAGGAGAAGCTGCTGCAGAGCACAGGGAACCCTACTCAGTGCTCTGTGGTGACCTAAATGGGAAAGGATTCCAAAAAGGAGGGGATCTATGAATATGTATAGCTGATTCATTTTGCTGTACAGCAGGAACACACACAACATTGCAAAGAAACTACACTCCAACAAAAATTAATTTAATAGTTTATTTTTAAAAACTTTTAATTTTGCTTTTTTTAATTAATAATATGTAGTGCTCATCTTCCCAAACAGGGAATATGCCCTGCTTATCATAGTACTCCATACCCTAGTGCAACATTTGAAACATAATGAATGTCCCAAATGGGTCTGCTGATTGAATAGAAATCACAAGTGACGCTAGGAGGAGGCAGTAAAAACACGCTGGAGCTAGACTGAATGTAAGGAATGCAAAATTACTTTGAATTCTAAACTATAATGAATTATTAATAAGTGACAGCCTCAGAAAAGACAGCAATGTCCTCTGAAACTCTTCCCACTTCAGCTTTCCATACCATCATGTAACTTACCATTTCTATCACACCTTTCTCTAGCACTCTGAGGGTAATACACACTCCATCGATCTGTCCCACATCGCCTGAGAGAAGAAAATGTGCTGACCCACAACAGGAGAAGCAGTGAGAGAATTTTAAATAAGACTGAAGAATAAAATCACTGCCTGAACTCTTCAGAAGTAAGTTAAAAAATAAATGTACAAATGATGTGTAATAATCCCCAAAGTTAAAAATCAGCACAACATAATAGAATTTTTCCATAAGTGTATATCTAAATAAATGAGCTGAGAGTTATTTATCTTTAAAGATGATGGGAGGATACATTTCCTCATGTATATGTTATAAATAAGGGATTCATAAATTTATTACTGACAGTTATTTAACAAGAGTGATTAAAGTAGCATTTGCACTCAAAATTTCAGTAGCTATCTAAAGCAATCTCCAATAGAATCCTAAGAAAGAGAACAAATAAAAGTGAGTTTGCTAAACAGTTACGATCAGGGGAAAATGGTCCTACGACTTGTTCTCTCTTCAACAGGTAGAACTTCTGGTCCTCAGTAGCAGCTTCAAAGTAGGGCCAATAGCATCAGTGTATGCTGAGTGCTAAGTTGCTTCAGTCATGTCCAGCTCCTTGTGATTCCCATGGACTGTAGCCCTCCAAGCTCCTCTGTCCATGGGATTCTCCATGTAAGAATACTGGAGTGGGTTGCCATGCCCTCCTCCCGAGGATATTCCTGATCCAGGGATCAAACCCTTGTCTCTGGTGTCTTCTGCCCTGGCAGGTGGGTTCTTTACCACTATTGCCACCTGAGAAGCCTCATATCATTGGTATCTAACGCTTACAGTCATCAAGGTTTCCTCTCCCATAATCTGGTTTCAAGAAATCTATGTTGAGGTGTGAAAAAAAAAAAGAACCCTTAAAAACACAGTTCATTCTCTATTCAGTTCAAGTTAGTGTTCATCAATACAAATTCATCAAAACAAACTCTGAATTCATTAGGTCCATAATCTCTGTTTCAAAGGAAGGAAACAGAACCAAGTGTTTAAAAGCCTGTTGTGCATTGTGTGTGTGCTCAGTCATGTCTGAGTCTCTGCGGCCCCAGGGACTGTAGCCCGCCAGTTCCCTCTGTCCACGAAATTCTCCAGGCAAGAATAGTGGACTGTGTTGCCATTCCCTCCTCCAGCGGATCTTCCCGACTCAGGAATTGAAGCTGGGTTTCCGACATTGCAGGCAGATTTTTTTTTTTTTTTACCGTCTGAGCCACCAGGGAAGCCCCTTGCTATAAAACTCCTTATCAAATCCTCCTGGGTTGGGACTTACACTTATTTGGGGGCAGGCACCCAGCATGTCCCCCTTTGCCGGGGAAAGCAATAAAGCCATTCTTTTCTACGTCATTCCCTCCCAGTCCGCTTCTGCATCTCTGAGTTCTTCGGATATTGGGACTTTTGTTATAGGTAGCTGTTCTGTCTGTCTTTGTGCTACTGTTTTGTCTTGTGATAGCTAAAAGTGTTGTTTCCTGAGAACCTGGTTTTGGAAACTGAAAAGTTTACTCTGGTTTCTACCTGCTTAAGGGTAGAAATGGGGCTTCCCAGGTGGTGCTAGAGATCAAAAGCCTGCCTGCCAATGCAGGAGACTTAAGAGTCGCAGATTCTATCTCTGGGTCGGGAAGATCCCCTGAAGAAGGAAATGGCAACCCACTCCAGTATTCTTGCTTGGGAAATCCCATGGACAGAGGAGCCTGGTGGGCTAAAGTCCATGGAGCCGAAAGGAGTCTGACCCGACTGAAATATGGGTGGTCTAGGTACCACATCTGGAATGGGGTTCTACTGACCATTAGCAGCTCTCAGGGAATCATCGAAATCTGAATCTTGAAAGGTCTCAACTTGTAAGGCCTCTTGTCTCTCTCCCGAATGCCTGTGTTCATTGCTATGGCAATGAGATGCTTCCTTCCTTCCTCCTTGGCTATCTTTGGATATGAGGGTTGATACCTCTGTGTCCTCTTTGATTTTTGGCCCTGTGAAGTAAAAAAAGTGAAGAAAGCGAAAGTCGCTAAGTTGTGTCCAACTCTTTTTGACCCCATGGACTGTAGCCCGCCAGGCTCCTCTGTCGGTGGGATTCTTCAGGGAAGAATACTGGAGTGGGTTGCCATGCCCTCCTCCAGGGGATCTTCCCAGCCCAGGGACTGAACCCAGGTCTCATGCACTGCAGGCAGATTCTTTACCATCTGACCCACCAGGGAAGATACTTATGTTTGAGTCATAGTTGAAATGAGCATACTTTCTGAGGCTGAGTTACAATCTAGCATTTTTGTTTGGAAGATACCTCTTGGGCTCGAAGTTCTCCTTTCTGGTTTTGGTTTCAAGGCCTCTCTATTCTCCCTACTTGACCCTGTTCCTCTCATGGGAACTTTTCAGTAGACTAAGCTCCTTTCCTCCCAAACCCCACTGACTCTATGTTCTGCCACCGTGGCACTAACTCTGCCTGCCTCCTTTCTTCTTGGTGTGACATTTCTAAGGATAATAGTGCCTTTGGGAAAACATAAATCTCCCAAGCTGGATTTTCTATCTTTCCATTTTAGCCCTTTAACTCCCTATAGTCCCTGGAACTTCAGGTAACCTTTGGTCCTCTTCCAGGGGCTCTCAAGGGACTCTTAAAAGTAACCACATGAGGCTGAGAAAGAACAAACAGACTAATGGCAAACAAAATTTAGTCCATAGCCTCCTTAAGGTAATATTAATATATCAAGAGAAAAAGAAGAAATCTTAAAAATCTCCTCTACAAATATTGGACAAAGCTTCAACCCCCATATTGAGGAGTGACAGCTTGTTCCATCTGCCAGAAGCACAATTTGGATAAAAATATAAAGTGGAGCAAAGACGAAGACCAACTTTTGTATGCAAACGTGTGACATGTGTGTTACTATGCGTCATAGTCAGTTTGGGCTGCTTTAATAAGATGTCATAAACTGGGAGGGTCACACAGCAAATATTTATTTTGCACAGTTTCAGAGGCTGGAAGCCTAAGATCAGGATACAAGTGTTCTGGGATTGTGGTGAAAGGTCATTTTTGGCTTGTAGGCATCTCCCTACATTTTCACATGAGAAAGAAAGAGGAAGGAAATAGAGAAAGAAAGAGTGAAAGAGAGAAAGAGTGGGAATTCCCTGGTGGTCCAGTGGTTAGGACTCCAAGTTTTCACTGCCGAGGGCCCGGGTTCAGTCCCTGGTTGGGGAACTAGGATCCCACAAGCCAGGTGGCAATGGTTAAAATAGAGAGCGAGACAGAGTGCATATGAGCAAGAGAGCATTTTCTCCTGTTCCTTCTTTTTTAAAAAAATTTATTTTATGCATTTGTTTGGCTACATTGGGTCTTAGTCACAATGCACAGGCTAACTTGCCCCACAGTATGTGGGATCTTAATTCTTTGACCAGGGTTGAAACCCATATCCCCTACTTTGGAAGGTGCATACTTAGCCACTGGACCATCAGGGAAGTCTCCTTGCCTTTTTTTTTTTTTTAATTAAAAAAAGCTTTATTTTTATTTTAAGTGTTTTATTGGAGGAGAGAGTAACGCGGAAACTTATATACCGTATGTAAAATAGATAGCCAGTGGGAATTTGCTGTATGACTCAGGTAACTTAAACAGGAGCTCTGTATCAACCTAGAGGGGTGGGATGGGAAGGGAGATGGGAGGGAGGTTCAGAGGGAGGGGACATATGTATACCTATGGCTGATTCATGCTGATGTGTGGCAGAAAACAACACAATTCTGTACAGTGATTATCAATTAAAAGATAAATAGAAAATAATTACAAGATTGTGCTGATTTCTGCTATACATCAACATGAATCAGTCATAGAATCTAAAGCCTATTGTCCAGAACGAAGTAAGTCAGAAAGACAAAGGCAAATATTGAATATTAGCGCATGTTTATGGAATCTAGAAAGATGGTACTGATGCCCTCCATTGCAGGGTAGCAATGGAGTTGACCTGACTTCTTATTTTTACATAGAGAATAAAGATATTTGGACCTGTTAGCTGCTTATTAAGGTCAGGAAAATGGTGAATTATTGAAAGTGTGTACATTTCATTTATTTTTTTCCCTCCAACCCATGTTAACTGAGCACATACTATGCGCCAGACACTTTCCTATGAATAGAAGATACTGCTACTACTGCTGCTGCTAAGTTGCTTCAGTCGTGTCCGACTCTGTGTGAACCCATAGACGGCTGCCCACCAGGCTCCCCCGTCCCTGGGATTCTCTAGGCAAGGACACTGGAGTGGGTTGCCATTTCCTTCTCCAAGGCGTGAAAGTGAAGTCACTCAGTCGTGTCCGACTCTTAGCGACCATGGACTGCAGCCTACCAGGCTCCTCCGTCCATGGGATAATAAACATGTTCGTTCCACTTTGGGAAATTGTACTGTAAGGAAGCATATGGCTCTAGAAATTGTAAGATGGTGTATTCATAGTTTTGCTTATCAACTACTGAATGCTGGTATATCACCATTGTTTATTTCCTAGTTTTTTTTTTGGCCTATCCCTGGATTTCATTAAGATGAAATCACTGATAATTATGTAGAAGCTACTTGCCTAAGCTGATCACTGGATTTCATTAAGATGAAATCACTGATAATTACATAGAAGCTACTTGCCTAAGCCCAAATCTTTGAGATTCACATGAACTTGGTTACACAATAAACAAAATGTTCAAAACCATAAGGAAATATCCCGATGACGAAGGCTGGGGTGAATGAATCTGCATACTTATTTCAAGCTGTTAACTAATCTGTGGGTCATACAGTGGTCCCTCACATGCAAGAAGCTGAAGAGCTCCTCTGTGCAGCCCTCCTCTGCCTGTGATCTGGAGGCTACACGCTCATCTCAGAGCTCTAGCTGTTCATGAGCCTTTACACATTTCTCCAGCTGCTCGCCTTGCCCTCTCAACTGCTGTAAAGCGGTCCACTCCTTCCTCCTCCACTTCCTCCTCCTCCTTGGGGTCTCCAGACCCAGTCAGCTGGTCAGCATCCTTCGCACATCCTCTAGCCTCCTGTCCGGCTGCGGTTCTGGACTCAACACGAGCAGCAAGAGCGGCATCTATTCCACTACAGGATCAAAAACTATTTCCTAGTTTTCTCTTAAAAAAAAAATCTAAGGATTGAGAATTATAATCAGTGTATGTAAGAGACACTACTAGAAATAATAAGGATTAAGGAAAAAAATCTATGCAAAATGTGCCAGGAAAGTAAGATATGTTTTTGATTTAAAAAAAAAGTATACAAGGTGTTAAGGCTATGCTTCAGTTAAGGGAAAAAAGAGAGTAATTTCATCCTAAAATAGTTGTGTCAAAGTTGTTCCAGAATAAGAAAGAGAAAAATGTAGGACAAGAACTGAATGGATCTAGAAACTTGTAAAAGGTTTGTGGGAGAGAAAGAGAGACAGGGGAAGAGAGAGAAAGAGAATATTTAATCTCATGTGGTCAAACTGGATAAGTGAATTTGTTATAAGATTTTAAAGTGAACTTTAATATCGATAGTGCACTAATACGAAACTAGAGTCTGATTTTTCTCTCTCTTAAGGACAAAATGTGTTGAATTGTAGGCCTGTTTTCAGTAAGAGACTGTAAAAAATTTTCTCTACTTTTTGATTAATCCACCTAGGAAACAACTCTGAATCTTTCCACAATAATTTCCTGTGTTGTCTTATCATGTCCTCAATTATTTAAGAGAAACAATTCCTCTCACTTTTTATAAGAGCTGTTTTGTTCTTTTTAATAACCATGTTGCTCCCTATAATTTACTTTTGAAAAATTTTATCATTATTTTGGTTAAATTGACAATTAAGTATTGTTGCATAGTGATCTGTGCTTCTGGTTAATGAAGTGTTTAAACACTTTGACATTTTTGACAACTTCCCCAAATCAAATTCTAAATGAAATCTTTTTGCCCTTCAACTGACTTTGAGATTTCACAAAAGGCTCCTAGAACATCTCAAAGAGTGTTTTTTTTCCTCTCTTTGTAAAAAGAAAGATGTTTAATTAGATTTGTTTGATGTGTTAAACTGCATGAATAGCACTGTCAAATAAAAAGTGATGCTTAACCTTCCCTAGGCTTTATGTGTATGGATAAATATTATTAATGCATGTATTCAGAAACTATATGCAATTTCTAAAAATTTATCAGTAGCTTCCATGAAATATCCTGGCATACTATTAGCAGTCATAATTCCAATTATTATTTAGAATCTTGTATATCACTGAAACAACCAAATTGTGTTACTTTTATAATAAAATTTCATCAAATTTTAAAGCATGGTCATGTTAAGTCTCTTATTATTAACAAATAGTGCTTTATGATCAGATAAAATCCAGAATGCTTCATCTTCAAAAAAAGGGACCGTCTCAGGCTCATAGAAAGGGCTATGACATGTACTCTGGGGTACAGACTTCTGATGGTATTAATAACTTTGAGATGATTACACTGGACTGAGTAGAGAACTCTAGTTGCAACTGCTAACCCAAGACCAAGTAGGACAAGAATTAATTACATGAGACTGATTGAACTCATGAAAATTTATTATAGTTTTTATGACTTTTTTAGGGGAACATTGCTGGTTCTTTAATATTACACCTTCTGGAACAAGGAACCTTTTTTAAAATTTCTCTTGAGATATCTATAACTTACAACAATTTTGTATATTAAATGTTTGTAAACAAAAACTGAAGCACTTCTCTTTTTCTCCCTTCTTGATCCTCCCAGAATTCAGATAATTCTTTTCAAGTGTTGTTATATTCACGGCAATATAGTTACTTGCATAAGTTAAATAAGAACTTGGCTTCTGTTTAATTATATAGTTGGAAAAATTGATCATGTAACCAAATTTTTACTAGAATGTCGTATTTGAGAATGATGTACATAAAATCAAATACTACCAGACAGTTTTAAGGAAATAGAATTGACTTTATGGAGTCATTGTTTATGACGCTCTCTTGAAACAATTGAGTTATTCTCTGAATTACGGGATTCCCAGCCATACGTGAATAAGGAAAGTCACTTTCTGGAGGGTGTAGGAAAGAGGATATCCTGGGGACCTTGAGAAGAGAGGATTTTATCCGAACCTTTAGGCAGAGTAGATAGTTGATGGCAAGTTCTTGGCTTTTCTAGTCTAATATACTTTCAGAAGTCCAATCTGAGATTTTTTATGAGAAGTTCTGAAGCGGGAGGGAAGGGGGCAGGGCACAAACTTGAAAAGATGGGACACAGACCAAGAACATGACATAAAATGATTAGAACCAAATGGGTCCAAGATGGAGGACAGGTTGACTTCCACTAGACCTTGAGCCTCAGTCTGCTGCTGCTGCTACTAAGTCGCTTCAGTCGTGTCTGACTCTGTGACCCCATAGTCGGCAGCCCACCAGGCTCCTCTGTCCCTGGGATTCTCCAGGCAAGAACACTGGAATGGGTTGCCATTCCCTTCTCCAATGCATGAAATTGAAAAGCGAAAGTGAAGTTGCTCAGTTGTGTCTGACTCAGCAACGCCATGGACTGCAGCCTACCAGGCTCCTCCGTCCATGGGATTCTCCAGGCAAGAGCACTGGAGTAGGTTGCCATTTCCTCTCCAGAGCCTCAGTATATGCTCATCGTAATACTTCAGCAAGCTAAATGACACACCCACCAGTGCCATGACAGTTCTGAGGTCAACTAGAGACCAAAAAGTGAGTAGTGGCCCAGTTCCTGAAAATCCCCACCCCTTTCCTGAAATGGTTGGAGTAGTCCTCTCACTCTTTAGCTATAAAATTACCCAGCCCATAAAAACTAACCATGCCATATTTCAAGGCTGCTCTTGCCTTCTGAGATGGCTCATTCTCTGTCTGTGGAGTGTGTTTCTCTCTAAATAAATCCACTTCTTACCTATCACTTTGTCTCTCACTGAATTCTTTCTGTGATGAGACATCAAGAACCTGAGTTTCATTAAGTCCCGAGACCAAGTACAATCTCAGTTAAAAGACCACAGGCTCCTGTCCCAATCTCAGCAACACAGTTTTGTTTCCAGCAAAGCAAACTTTAATAGAACTGTGGCGTTAGTTGCCATTCTTGCTGCATTTATGTAAATAAGCAGGTCAAATTCACTGAAATCAGACTTACTATGCAATCAAGAATGATCTTACTTTGATTGTTTTTGATGAAAATAGGTGATTGTAGGAGAAATGACATGTTTCTATGGAAAACTATAACCCACTCTTGTGGGTTTTCGGGTACAGTCCCGTTTCTTGCCTTTGAGCTATTTTTCATCTTTCTGTAAACTGGATCCTGCTGTTGCTTGCATTTTGTCAGTAATTAATACTGCCAATTTTTCTCCCACTCTCCTGACTTGACATGACTGAAAACTAAAACTACCCCTTTCTGGAAACCCTGAAAACTGGAGCTGGACTTGATAGAAATTCAAAGGGTCTATCAGGGCAGGTCACTCAGAGTTCACTGGAAAAGCTATGTCTTCACCCTCTGCTATAGGAAGTTACCGTGACGCTACTCTTAGGGGAAACACTGACTGATACCGCCCACCCTGGCCACGCACCATAGTAACCATCTCCGTGAGTGATTTTATGACAGGAGGTCCTGGCTAGGAACACAGAGCTAACAAACCACTGCCAACCAGAAGAATTCTTGAAAGGTCAAAAGGAGATACCACATGTCCTACCAACATCCCAGAATCCTCCTCACTGGAATCCATCTTGGTTGAGCAATGTGTGGGCCACCAGCAAGGACCCTGGGTCACAATGACTGGGCAGAGACAACTGGAAACTAATCCCATCACTAGAAAACCTGAGAACGCAAGCCACACGCAGAGCATCTTCCTGGTTTCCTTTACCCTCCTGCTCTCCACCCAGGCTCCCCTTCCTGATAAAGTCTCTTGCTTGGTCAGCACCTGTGTCTCCTCAGATAATTCATTTCTGAGGGTTAGTCAAGAGCCCACTCTCAAGCCTTCTTCCTGAAACACTGCCACTAAACATCTTCCCTAAAGATGCTTCAAATCCAAGTTGGAACTGAGCTGGACCCTGTGGGGCTGTCTGGAAAAGAGAGCTCTTTCTGTGTTCCCCATTTCTTATGTTCAGAAAAGGACTTTAGTCTCCCAGGTCCCCCTCGTATTCCAAAGAGCAGATCAAGCAGTTACTAATTAGGAAAGTGAGGGAATGAAACGGCGATCTGTGTGCTAAGTCACTTCAGTCATGTCCTACTCTTTTTGGCCCCATGGACCATGGCATGCCAGGCTGCTCTGTCCACGGGATTTCCCTGGCAAGAATACTGGGGTGGGTTGCCATGCCCTTCTTTAGGCGATCTTTCCCAACTCAGGGGTCGAACCTGAGTCTCTTACATCTTCTGCACTGCAGGTGGGTTCTTTACTACGAGTGCCACGTGAGAAGGCCCAGAACAGAGTCTTAGTTCTTCTTCAAGAGATATACATAAGATCTGAGTTGTGTAGAAACTAACACCCTTGAGTACTGGACCCCAGTTGGATTGGAACCAGAAGACTGATGATTGAGATTCCTGAAACATCACCATATTATCTTGCCATGAGCCAATCAGAAGAAAGTCAGGCACCTTGTAGCCTTCACCCCAAATATGGCCTTCAAAAACCCTTGGGGAACCTGTTGCATATCTCAGGGAGCTTAGCTCGGTGCTCCCTGGTGACCTAGATGAATCAGGGGTTAGGTGGGAGGTAGTCCCAAGAGGGACGGGATATATGTATACGTATAACTGGCTGACTTCATTGTACAGCAGAAATTAACACAATATTGTAAGGCAAGTATATCCCAATAAAACAAAACAACCCTTATCTGAAAGCCTTTGGGGATTTCGGGTCTTTTGAGTGTGTGTGGTCTGCCTGCTCTTCTTGCATGGCCTTGCAATAATAAACCTTTCTTTGCTCCTAACTACAAACACTGTGTGTTGGGCAGGCAAACTTGTGTTCAACAACAAAATCTCGGCTGGCTGCCTCCTGAATGCAGAGACTGCATTTATAGTTTACTTCAATCATTTTTCTTTTTCCATTTCTCGTTCGAATTCCTATTCTTCACTCCCTTCGGAGGTCTTTTACCTTGCAACTTCTCACTTAGCTCTCCACAGCAAACGACCTAGTTTCTTTTCTTGTGTGTAAAACTTCTAGGGGAGTTTCAGATGAGGGAAGTGTGGAGATTCTTTCAGATCCCCAGAATTAGTATAAACACTAATTTCACTTATTTATTTAGGCTGCATTGTGAGGCGCATGGGATCTTAATTCCTCAGCCAGGGCTTGATCCTGTGCCACCTGCAGGTGGAAGCGGAGTCTTAAGCACAGGGCCACCAGAGAAGCCCTATAAAGTGAAAACATTAAAACATGTAAACTGAACACAGTCACACAAAAGGAAATCTTATCCGAATTTTCTTTTTCTGCTCACAGCAGAGCCTCCCGAATATATAGGAGCTTTGACCTCCCTGCTAGGGAGTTTCCTGAAAATTCAGTTGCTAAGAAGACAGACTGTCCATTACCATAGCATTGAGAAGCAGTAGAAACTTCCATATTCTCTCGCCGAAACCCTAAATATAACCCCCCTCTTTTGTTAAGTTGAATTGATACATATGTATACTTTCCCTTGGGATGTTCCATGAGGTTTCCATTATTGAAAATTCCTGTATGCACTTTTGAAAATAAACTTTGTCTTTTCTTCTGTTACTCTCTACTTTTTTTTTTTTTTTCAGTTAAATTTTTCAGGCTCCGAACCGCTGGATCCAAGTTGAAAAAGGAAAAGCTTTCACCTCAACAGAGTCATCAGAACACACATACCCTGAGGGGAGAAGCTGCGTGCGGCAGAAGAGTAGGAAAGAAAGAACTCTTGGAAAAACCAATATTTAAAGAGCAGGTTGGATAGAAAAGCACAGAAAAGCCAGAAAGGATGATGGGTTAGACGGATGGGAGATGATGATCAGTGCCTCCAAGTGTGGACACTTTCCAAAGGCCAAGCAGTGTGCTCAAAGACTTTACAATCATTACCTAATTTGCTCCGCAAGGCCATAAAACTCACACATGATGGGGGAGACAACACATTTATGAAGGTCAGGTGAATTATTTAAATTCACACAACTACTTAGGTTAAAGATCTTGAGGCTGAGAAAGACTGAGGGCAGGAGGAGAAAGGGACGACAGAGGATGAGATGGTTGGGTGGCATCACCAACTGAAAGGACATTAGTTTGGGTAAACTCCAGGAGTTGGTGATGGACAGGGAGGCCTGGCGTGCTGCAATCCATGGGGTTGCAGAGTCGGACACGACTAAGCAACTGAACTGAACTGAACTGACTTAGGTTAAGACAAGAATTTGAACTCTAGCATACATTCTTACTTGCTTCAGTTGTGTCTCTTTGTGACCCTGTGGACTGCAGCCCACCAGGCCCCTCAGTCCATGGGATTCTCCAGGCAAGAATACTGGAGTGGGTTGCCATTTCCTTCTCCAGGGGATCTTCCTGACCCAGGGATCGAACCCAGGTCTCCCACATTGGAGGCAGACGCTTTAACCTCTGAGCCACCAGGGAAGCCCTATCCCCTGCCATTTATGTCCAGAACCTTGGGATATAATCTTATTTGGAAATAGGATTTGAAGAAGTAGTCAAATTAAACTGGGTTCATGCTGGATTAGAGTGGGTCCTTTGTCCAATGACTGATGTCTTTATAAGGGAAAGGAGATCTGGATACGGAGACACAGGAGAAGAAGAACATGTAAAGGTGGTGGGTGAATTATTTGAAACATAACTGAGCCCTCAGGAGACTGAATGAGAGGTATGGTAGTTTCATGACAATGTCGTTTGGGTGTGGGGGGCGGGGAGAAAGATCGGAGTTGCTTTGGGGGAGGGATTTATGACAACTGAATTTTTTTTTTTGGTAGAAATCTTGCTTTTAGGCTGTTAAATTAATTACACAAGGAGGCCATTGGACTGAGGTGGCTGTAGTGGTGTGGTGGCCCACATAAGTGAATCAAAATCTAATCCTGTAACACCCCGAGTTTAAGACATAGAAACACTAAGGATGACCAATCACAAACAGCCAAATGGGCTTTAAACTACAGCAGTCAAATAATCCCTTCCTTTGCTTCTTCATCTTCTCTGTAGAATCTTTCCCCTAAGCTTTGGTCAGTAGAGTATTCCTGACCACTTCTTGTTTGGTGTGGCCTGGTTGTAATTGATTTTTTTTTCAAATTAACTCTTGAAAATTTTAATATGCCTCGGTTTATCTTTTAACATGGCAGATAAGAGATTCCAAGAACTCAAATGCCTTGTTACTCAGTCGCTCAGTCATGTCTGGACTCCTTATGGACCCCATGGACTGCAGCACGCCAGGCTTCCCTGTCCTTCACTACCTCCCGGAGTTTGCTCAAACTCAAATGCCGTGAACTCAACCTAATTCCTATTGCCAACTATAAATTGGCACTTGCCTTCTACCTATACAAGGACTGAATTATAAACTGCTAGCTGCTGACCTTCAACACCCCCTGAAAGGTGTTCAGGGTGGAGGAGATCAGGAATGAGGCACTCTGAGCTCTGGGAAAAACTGGCAGGACAGAACTTCAGATAGTTAGATACTTTCAGGAGAAGATTTTATGAGCCCAATTCTTGTATCTCCCCGTATCTAGAAAAGCACTAAAATATTTCATGGCGACATCTGGTGCTCATGACTAGTAGTAACCTTCACGAGACAAACAGCAACCTTCTGCAAAAAAATATGTGCTTGAGAGAATGAATCACCAAAATCACACATATGCTGAGCATCCCCCCTACCTCTTTGGAGTGGTTTCTCAGAACTATCTGAAAGGCAGTGTTCTGAGTTATAGTCCTCATTTTGCACCAAATAAAACTTAACTAACGACTCTCTACGGCATGTTATGGGGTGGCAAACTTTAATCCCCCTCCCAATGAATTTTTTTAATGCCCTGGCCTAATGTCCGTCTGCAGCAGACGGAGGATATGACAACAGAGGAATGTCAAACATGCAATCCTCCTTAAACCCCATAGCACAAGATGCCCAGTTTTATTTTTATTTTTTTAATATAAATTTATTTATTTTAATTGGAGGTTAATTACTTTATAATATTGTATTGGTTTTGCCATACATCACCATGAATCCACCACAGGTTCGAAAAACCAGTCTATGAGCTAAAATTAATTGAAAAGGAATTTCAGTTGTTACTGCCTGACTTCAAGAACCTTAAGAAAGATCCATTTCAAAACCCACAGCAACACATACTAAAATTCCTTTCCCTCTCCTACTCGATTCTCCTACATCCAAAACTGCCCTTGAAGCTCTTGTCAAATGCCCTCAAAACTCTTTCCCAGCTTCCAGTTCCTGGTACTTTTCTTTTTTTCATCCCTCTCCATCTTCCTCCTTATTCTTTATTCTGCAGATCAATTTTTGCCTTGCTATTTTATTTTGTGTTAAAGTTTCTTTTCTGCTTGGCTCATTACCTGGAAATTCTCCATAAGGAAAAAGAGGCCAGGAATTAAGCAAGTTAGAGTCTCTCTTCTGTCTTCTCTCTTTTGCAGAATCACCCCCATGTCAAGATCACAAAACCTCTGAAACCAGTAGGCAAAGAAAGAATTCTTCAGTGTGGGAGTATTGGGAATGCTCACACTTTGATCAACGTATTTCTGTGACACAATTACATAATTCTGCTTTGTCCTAAGATTTCTTTCTTCCTTTTTAGAACTTATTAAGCATCAAATTCATTTGTATATACTTGTTCCAAAGTGCACACGAACACACACGTCACACACACGTTGTCAATCCCTTTCTCTTCCTCCCTCTCTTTCTGGGCCCCCAGTGATTAAAAATTTGGCTTTCTTTCTTTGTGCACTGTGGAAACTAGGAAATCTTCCAAGAGAATGTGAATGAGGCAAAACATTTATAAGACCTATTTCAAGTCCTGCTTTAACACACCAATGATAGTCCACTTCTTTTTATTAAACAACAACAACAACAACAAAAAGACTGTGATCAGAGAAAAAGAAAGGCATTACATATGATAGAGAGGTCAGTCCAGAAAGAGGATATAACATTCGTAAATATTTATGACACCAACGCAGGAGAACTTAAATTTTAAAGCAAATGTTAACCGATCTAACATTTGTCCATGGGTTTCTCTAGGCAAGAATACTAGAGTGGGTTGCCATTTCCTTATCCAGGGAATCTTCCAAACCCAGGGATGAGACCTGGGTCTCCTGCATTGCAGGTGGATTTTTTGCTGACTGAGCTACCAGGGAAACCCAAAGAGAGAAATACCAATGCATTAATTGGGGACTTTGATACCCTACTTTCATCAATGGATAGATCATGCAGACAAAAAATCAATAATGAAACATTAGCCTTAGACAACATACTATACCCCATGACTTAGACAAATATAGAACATTACATTCAAAAGCAACAGAGTACACATTCTTCTCAAAAAGTACGAAAAGAATGAAATCTTGTCATTTGCAACAACATGCTGCTGTTGCTGCTAAGTGGCTTCAGTCATGTCCGGCTCTGAGAGACCCCATAGATGGCAGCCCACCAGGCTCCCCCATCCCTGGAATTCTCCAGGTAAGAACACTGGAGTGGGTTGCCATTTCCTTCCCCAGCAGCAACATGGGTGGATCTCAATATAGTCCATTTCTAAAAATATAATTATAATTTGGTTATCTTTCTGACAGCAGATGGAAGACAAGCAGCTGTCTTCAAATATTTGAACTGTTCCTTTATAGAAATACAGTAGCTTAATCTATGTCATCCCTGAGGTGGAAACTAGAAATAATGAGTGGAAGTTAATAAAGACAGATTTCAACTCAATATAAAGAACTTTTTAAATATTTAAAGATATTCCATAATGAAATATGCTATTTGAAGAAATGGTGAGCTTCCTATTTTGGCAGATATATAAAAAGACATTTAAGGACTTTCTTGAATGTCCAGTGGTTAAGACTCCCAGCTTCCACTGCAGGAGGTGTGGGTTTGATCCCTGGATGGAGAACTAAGATTCCACATGTGGTATAGCATGGCCAAAATAAATAAATTTAAAGAAAAAAAAAAGACACTTAAAAAAAAGGAATGGGACAATTCTTAGCCATGATTTTAAGGTCTGTTCAAACATGGAATAGGATTTGGAGTAGAGTGGAGGCAGTATACAGCAATGGTTAAGAACCTTCATTCAAAGCCTCATTTGACCACTGACCAGTTACGTGGCCTTGGAAAAATTATTTACCCATTCTAATCCTCAGTTTTTTCATCTGTTAAATATTATGCAATATTATAATATGTATATGTCATATATACCTATCTAGTAGAAGATATGATATTTATAGAATATTCATGAAAATATAATATCAAATTGTTTGACAGATTAAACAAGATGATGGAAAGTATATGACATAGAGTAGATAATAAATAATAGTGTCTGTTACTATTTCCATTATATTATTTACATGTATTTATCAGAATGTATTCCCAGGTATATTGGTAAGTATTATGAGAATAAAAGTTTGGTGTTTAAATCAATTTGGAAAAATATTTCTCACAGAGTTTCAACAAGTTCCTTTGCTGTAGGATTTTTTCAGGTCCTTTAATGTCTTGATGTACATCATAACATTTAAAACGAGCCATAAAACATAAAATATTTTTTCAAGCTTTTTGGATTATGGTGTAATTTTGTTTCTGGGTGTCTTCAGAAGATAGTGTTCCATGGAATTCACCTTGGGTGACTTCCCTGGTGGCTCAGAGGGTAAAACATCTAACTACAATGCGGGAGACCCAGGTTCAATCCCTGGATTGGGAAGATCCCCTGGAGAAGGAAATGGCAACCCACTCTGGTACTCTTGCCTGGAAAATCCCATGGACGAAGGAGCCTGGTAGGCTACAGTCCATAGGGTCACAAAGAGTCGGACACGACTGAGCAACTTCACAAGGCTAGTGAGGTGGATCCACCTAGATCTAACTAATCTCCCTTCCTCCTCAAGTCTTGATGTTTCTTTAATTCTTCTGCTTAAGGACTCTCAAAGTTTTCTTCACTACCTCCTCAAAGTTCTTGATGCTTAAGTCTGAGGATTTTCAGGGAGAAATGCTTCCCACGGTTTGAGCACGGTTTGAATGAATAAGAATATAAGAAAGCATTTTACATTGCTTTCAATGTAAATGGTCTCGCTGGGTGCCCATGTGAATGGAGATACTAGGATGACATCTTAAGACTGGGTTCCACCTAGCATACTCCAGTTTGGTTTTTGAGTAATGTCACAGAGGACATGAGGGATGGCTATTTTGGCAAGGCACAAGAATGAAAGTAGGAAATGAAATCTCTTGGTCAAGAGACACTGAGTTCAGTATCTCATGGGTAACTGGGTCTCAGAAAAAATTTATGGAATACTGACTAGATTTCCATCTGCCTGGGGTGGGGAAAAAAAAATGTTTCCTTCTACCTATCTTAGCTTCATTGGCTGGGGACCTGGCAATTAGACTAACAAAAGATAGATTAATAAGAGAAAAATAACCAATTGTTTATTAACGTGTGCATCATACATCATGCATACACCCAGGAGTACTCAGTCATGAGTAACTTAAAAGAGTGATTAGAACTTGGGCTTAGCTAGCATTTCAAGAAAACATACATAATTTTGTAGACAAGTAATGAGACAAAGAAAAGGACTGATCTTTTAGGGGTGATACCTTTCCAGAAGGCAAATATATGAAGAAACTAATGATTGATAGGGGCTTCCTTGGTAGCTCAGTGGTAAAGAATCTGCCTGCAATGCAGGAGCCACAGGAGACATGAGTTCGATCCCTGGGTCAGGAAGATCCCTTGGGGAAAGGCATGGCAACCCATTCCAGTGTTCTTGCCTGGAGAATCCCATGGACAGAGGAGTCTGGCAGACTATAGTTCATGGAGTTGCAGAGTCGGACACAGCTGAAGCGACTTAGCACAGCAGTGATAGATAAGGCTTAGCTAGTAAGATTTGTTGGTAGAGATTTTTTCTCAGGGGCACCACATCTCTGATGATAAGACTGTTTTTCCCTTCTTGGTATGGGAAGGAGTCGGGGGACACCTTCAGGAGGAGAATTTATGTTCTGCGTTCTGTTAGACTAAGGGAGGGCAGACAACTTATTTTGTGTCTGTTTTTTGTTAATTATTTTTGGCTCAAAATAAATCTTATTGTCAGAGTGGAGCCCTGGGGATGAGCTATAACGTAAACTCTATAAGGGAAAAAGTCTATAATAGTATCTGACATGTATTAAGTGATCAATAAATGCAGTTTAAAAAAATTATTTGTTGAATAAATGAACAGACCAACATATCTACTTGAATGTCCTAAAGGCACGTTAACCTTAATTTGCCCACACCAAACTTGTGCTCCTCGAACTGCCTGCTCTCCTAAACCTGTTTCTCTGACAGTGTTCCCTATCATGGGAAATGGTACCACTATCCATCCTGCTATTCTGCTCAGCTGATAAAGAATCTGCCTGCAATGCAGGAGACCCTAAGTTCAATTCCTGGGTTGGGAAGATCCCCTGGAGGAGGGATAGGCTACCCACCCCAGTGTTCTTGGGCTTTCCTAGTGGCTCAGATGGCAAAGAATCCACCTGCAGTGCAGGAGACCTGCGTTCGAGCCCTGGGATAGGAAGATCCCCTGGTGGAGTGGGCATGGCAACCCACTCCAGTATTCTTGCCTGGAGAATCCCAAGGATAGAGGGGCCTGGCCAGTTACCGTCTGTGGGGTCAGAAAGAATTGGACATGACTGAAGCAACTTAGCATTCACACACGATCACCTATGTGATCCCAACAAAACAGAACAAAAACAAAAAAGAAGCTTTCTTCAGTGGTTTCCATAGAGATCAAAATTTGTATGTGGTCAGCAAGACCCCATAAAGACTGTCCTCCAGTTTCCCCTCCAGTCTCCCATTCTTACTTTTTTTACACCCCAGCTACATGCAATTTCTTTTGCTTCTTCAGATCCATCCCATTTTCTCTTGAGATCTTGGATGTGCTCCTCTCCGGCCTTTTGGACACTAATTCTAACCCTGCCCTCTCGGTTTCCTCTATTCTCACTTCCCCTGGGAAGCCTTCCCTAACCTCCCTGCCTAGCCGATTCTCCATGGATCTGTCCTCTGCATCACTGTCCCAGCTGTACTTTCTCATTCATTTATGAGGTCTGTTGTCAGTCTCCCAAGCTAGGTCTCCATGAGGGCAAACACGATTTACTATTATCTAAAAGGCGGCTTATCCTGAGGTAGCATTTGATAAGTATTTGATAAATAGATGCATGGATAGACTTTTAAAATATTTTGAACTAAGCTTTCCTGGTGGCCCAGACGGCAGAATCTACACCCAAGGCGGGAGACCTGAGTTCGATCCCTTGGTCGGGAAGATCCCCTGGAGGAGGAAATGGCAACCCACTCCGGTGCTCTTGCCTGGAAAATCCCATGGATGGAGAGGCCTGGTGCCAGCTACACTCCATGGGGTCGCAAAAAGTCGGACACGACTGAGCGACTTCACTTTTCACTTTCACTTTCAGGGTTTAATACAAATATAGAAAAGTGAACATATCATATATGTTCAATGATTTCCATGAAGTGATGGGTAGATTTGTAAAAAGTTTCTTTTTAGGTTTTGGGTTCTTAAATTTCGCCAGAGAAATGGTGTCTAAAGATAACTATAGCAAGTGAACACTAGAGGGCAGTAAAGGCAAAGGAATGCCGACTCAGCTCCGTTAGGCTGTGATCCAGGCGAGCAACGGATGCCCTGCCGGTTCTCAGAGGTGCAAAGGATTCTGGGAAACTCCATGGTCAACCAGTCCAGCTTCTGGAGGCAGAAGGCCAAAGCGGCCTCCTTTGCGATGCTCAGCAAGCAGGAAGATGCCTTATTATTGCCTTTGTTTAATTGTGCTTGTCCAGTATTCTTTAGGTACGAGGATGGCATGAATGGATAATCTTAGGAATACCCAGAGATGTGAAGGAGACAGATTTGTCCCAATAGTCACATAAGGAGAATCTCAAAGAACTGGAATGAGCTGCAATAGTGGTCTGGCCATCTTGTCACCCCTGAAGAGTAGGCATTTGCTCCTAATCTTGTAATGCTGTTGCACTTATGACTTTTCCGTCTCCGCTTCTTTTTGAATGCTTCTCCCTCCATTTTCCACTTCCAGTACTTCCTCTTCATTTCTGCTGCCTTCTTGCAGCCCTCCACCCCCAAATGCCTTACACCAAAGTCTGTTTTGAGCTGCTGACTAGTAGTGATCTGGTCGTGATCAAGTAAGCATCCACTATCCGCCTGGCTGTAACTGACTTTGTGTCCAGCCTACTGTAATCAACAGTGTGGACAGTATAGAGGTCACACAACACTACCCACCGCAACTTGATGGAAGTAGGCCCTTGTGGCCTCTTTCCTCAGGAAAGTGCTGACTTATTCTCCAAAACACTGGAAAATGAATTAAAAGCGTGTGCCAACCCAGGAATACATCAAGTCTGCATACTGTCACTCTGCTTATTTAACGTATATGCAGAATATATCATGTGAAATGCTGGACTGGATGAATTACAAGCTGGAATCAAGATTGCCAGGAGAAATATCAACAACCTCAGATATGCAGATGATACCAGTCTAATGGCAGAAAACAAAGAGGAGCTAAAAAGCCTATTGATGAAGGTAGGAGAGGAAAGTAAAAAAGCTGGCTTAAAGCTCAACATTCAGAAAACTAAGATCATGTTATCCAGTTCCATCACTTCATGGCAAATAGAAGGGGAAAAAGTGGAAACAGTGGCAGATTTTATTTTTTTGGGCTCCAAAATCACTGAGGACGGTGACTGCAGCCCTGAAATTAAAAGATGCTTGTCTCTTGGAAGGAAAGCTATGACAAACCTAGACAATGTATTAAAAAGCAGAAAGGTCACTTTTCTGACAAAGTTCTATATAGTCAAAGCTATGCTTTTCTAGTAGTCAAGTACAGATATGAGAATTGGACCATAAGGAAGGCTGAGTGTCGAAGAATTGATTCTTTTGAACTGTGGTGCTGAAGAAGGCTCTTGAAAGTCCCTTGGACAACAAGGAGATCAAATTATTCAATCCTGAAGGAAATCAACCCTGAATATTCATTGGAAGGACTGATGCTGAAGCTCCAATATTTTGGTCACTTGATGTGAAGAGCCAACTCATTGGAAAAGACCCTGATTCTGGGAAAGATTGAAGGCAGGAGGAGAAGAGGGAGACAGATGATGAGATAGTAAGATGGCATCACTGACTCAATGGACGTGAGTCTGAGGAAACTCCAGGAGTTGGGGATGGACAGGGAAGCCTGGCATGGTGCTATCCATGGAGTTGCAGAGAGTTGGATACAATGAATGACTGAACTCATTATCCGCCCAGCTAAGGAGCTTCAGGCTACACTTCCTTTAATCATTATCTTTATTAGTTATTGAATATACTCTACCCTCTATTCATTCTGGTCTAAAGGACTTTGAGGCTCACACTTCTGTTTGAGTCTATATTAGGCCACTTACAAACTGTGTGTCTTTGTGATCTCAGGAGGTCTTGGCCTGTGGTGGTTTAAAATAGGATTCTGGTTCCCCAGCCAGTGACTGAAGTCAGGCCGTGGCTGTGAGAGCACTGGATCCTAGCCACTAGACCAAAGGCCAGTGACAAGACCTGGCCTGTCAGCTATGTAGAAATGAGTTTTCGCAGAGAGAAAACAGTGAAACAAATGAAGTGTTTATTAGGAAAAGAGGGACAGTATTGGTGGCTGGACATAGGGGCAGGCTGCGAGAGCGTGGTGCCCTCATGGTACTTTGAATCATTTTCATGGGGGCATTTCTTCCTTTGGACATCCCTGGGTGTCCTTTGGCCTATCATCTTGCTTTGCCTGGTTCTGAGTTCATACTGGGTTTATCTCAGGCTCCTTTCCTGTGGGCATGTGCTTCTAGACAAGATGGATTCTACTGAAGAGGCCTGTGGGTAGCTTCACATCACTCCCTTTTTGACCTCCAAGGAGCTTTTCTGCCTATACAGTCAGGAAGATCTCCTTGACCTCAAGAATGAGAAATGCGTGGACTTTTATCTGGGCAGGGCTCGGTTCTTCCTCTCTTCATCTTGGAGCATCTGTTGACAGAGGACAAACTCCTGCAGCTCAGTCTAGGACCCATCTATGTCCTGCCTCAGTTAGGAAAGTATTTAACTTCTCTGAGCCTCAGTTTCCATTTCTGTACAGTGGGGGTGATCATTATATATCTTAGAATTGAGGTGAGAGCTCTTTCCCAGCTGCAGACCGCTGCATTAGCTGTACATCAGAACCACTGTGATACTTTAAAAATATGCAGATGTCCAATCCTCTAGAAATGTTGACTTACTAGGGCTGTTTTGCTGCTTGGGTGGCATGTTTAAAGTATGCCATCTGTGATTTCATTGCATGTGTTAAGCGGAAGAATCTCTGCACTTCACCAAAGATAGATGGTATTTTTAGTATCTAGTAAAGCCAAAGAGCTGACGCCATGACTCCTGCCCACTCAACTATCCCCTGGTCTTCATTCTTGGCAGAAACTAGCTTGCATTAAAGTACTAAGTTGCATCAGGGATCCCACTTCGGAGCATATAGACAAAGACAAACCCCTTGAGGCCAATGACCTTGGAAAGGATGAAAGTCATGGGTAGGGCGTGTAAATGACGAAGGGGTATACACGCCTAAAAGCAGACATTTACAGATCAGGTGAGTTGAAGTCCAAGTTCAGGGCAGAACTGTGGAGGGAAAAATAACTCCAGAGAAAGTCAAACTGAATGCAGGTGAGTTCAGTCCCTTCTCTTGGGAAGGAGGAACTTTAACATCCCCTGAAGCTCTAACACCATGCCGTTTCTAATGAGCTGGCTCAGAAAAACCCGATTTCCACCCATGAAAACACAGATTAAACAAAAATCAATTCCAATTTAAATGCATTCCAACCTTTTCATATTATAGTTGTAGAGCTAATTGCTCTGAATTGTCATATGCTGTAAGGCAGAAAGGCATCATTAAAGCACTAAAAATTCTTTCCATGAAATGGATTTGTGCCAGAGAGAGAAGGCCACTGATGAGTTCTGCTTAAGTAGGTTTCATTGTATATGGGTTTATTTTTAAGGTATCTTTAGGAATAACTCTCACATTTGCAAGAGGGGACACTTTGATGGAACTTGTGCAGTTCTTTACAAACAGTGACTGCAGAGTCTGTGCTTTGGAGGGTTCATTGATCTATCCCTTCATTCATTCTTCTTTCATTAATTCCTTTTTATAAATTTGATGGATATTCTGTGCTTATTCTGGATATACATACATCTATATACATATTCCAGGCTTTGTGGACCCTAGGGATCCAGTGATGAGCAAAATAAGACATAGTTTTATTCTTCGTGGTTTATAGCCTAGTAAGGATGCTAATCAAATAAGTGTGGAATTCCAACTGTGACAAATATGTTGAAACCAACAATGGGGGAATTTGACTGAGGGATGTCAGGGCAAGCTTGCTCTGAGAAAAGTGTTGTGTGTGCTGAGATCTCCAGATCTCAAAGATTAGTAGGTATTAACCATGGTAAAGGGTCAGCATGTACAAAAGCCCTGTGGTGGGAGGATGTCTGTGTCCTGGGAGAAGAGCATCAGTGTTCTGGAGCTGAGAGGGAAATAGGCATGGATGTAAGAAAGGTTAGAGGGAAAAGGGGAGACAACATTTTGCTGGACATTAGGCCACAGCTATGCTGCTGATTCTTATCTTGAGAGCAACAAGGACCCTCTGTTGTTGCTGTTTAGTCACTAAGTTGTCTCCGACTCTTTGTGACCCCATCGACTGCAGCATGCCAGCTTTCTTTGTCTTTCACCGTCTCCTGCAGCTTGCTCAAACTCTTGTCCATTGAGTCGGTGATGCCATCCAACCATCTCATCCTCTGTTGCCCCTTCTCCTCTTCCCCTCAATCTCTCCCAGCATCAGGGTCTTTTCCAGTGAGTTGGTCCTTTGCATCAGATGGCCAAGGTATTGGCGCTTCAGCTTCAGCGTCAGTCCTTCCAATGAATATTCAGGGTTGATTTCCTTTAGGATGGACTGGTTTGATCTCTTGTAGTCAAAGGGACTCTCAAGAGTCTCCTCCAGCACCGCAATTTGAAGGCAAGACCCTCTGACGTGGCTTTAATCAACATGGGACGTGATGGAGGAGGGTATGAGTGCGGTGGCCACAGTGCGGCAGAGCCAGTTAGGAGGGTGTCACTGTTCCTGGAGATGAGGACTGCTCAGGGCAGACTGGGTGCTTCTCCCAAGGCCAGCATGCTGGCAGCTTGTTCCTCTCGGGGCTGGGGCCAAGTGCACTCAACAGTGCCTCTTCCTTCCCTCAGCATTCTTCACAGCATCTCAGGGACTTCACAGCAAGTCTTCACCAGCTCCTCCCTTTTCCAAGAGGAGTGGGAAGAGAAAGGGCTTTTGCAAGTGTATCTGGTTTTGTGCTTGTGGAATTCATTTGAATTTCCTGAAGACATGCTGGTGAATGTAAGCCAAAGGAATTGAATAATAGTCCATAACTGGTGAGACAAGCCCAAATAAGACACAGTCACTTGCTTTTTCTTTTCCCAAGTATGTATGCATACTAAAAGTCATCCACTAAGAGATACTAGATGAAAATTTCGGAATGTGATGTGATTGGCTGTATGTTAATCTGCATTATTCTCTTTTGTCTACATCATTAAAAAAAGACTTTACTGAGCTATAATTCCCCTACTGTAAAGTTCACTCTTCTAAAGGGTTCCACACAGTGCTTCTTGTTTTTTTCTTTTATAAAAAATATAATATAATCAGAAGGTTAGGCAAATGCCTATTAAAAATAGTGCCATTTTTCCTTTCATTGAAAATTTTTATTTTATGAGCTTCAAACATATATAAGTTTGGAGGCTAATAGATGAAATTCCTAGTGCTTAATACCCAGCTTCGGCAACTGTGAACTCAGGCCAACCTTGTTTATCTCTCTACCCTCCTTCGCCACTGGGTGATTTTGAAGCCAGTCTCAGAGGTCATGTCATTTCAGCTGCAAATTTACACCATGAATCTTTTAAGAAAATAAGGAGAATATGTTATTATCAACCAAAAATATTAATAAAAATTCCTTAACTCATCACATATCCAGTGAGATTTCCTGGATTGAGTCCTCTTTCTCTCTCTTTTTTCCTGCCTCTCTTCCTTGTTCCTTCTTTTTCTTTTCTTCTTTCCTTTCCTTTTCTTTAACAAATGCCTTGTTTGGAA
>SJYC01003929.1:0-13848 GCA_006408675.1 Madoqua kirkii | reverse complement strand
GGTTATAGCTTTTCTTCCAAGGAAGAAAAGTCTTTTAATTTCATGACTGCTGTCACCATCTGCAGTGATTTTGGAGCCTCCCAAATAAAGTCTGTCTGTTTCCATTGTTTCCGAATGTATTTCCCATGAAGTGATGGGACCAGATGCCATGATCTTAGTTATCTGAATGTTTAGTTTTAAGCCAACTTTTTCACTCTCCTCTTTCATCAGGAGGCTCTTTAGTTCTTCTTTGTTTTCTGCCATAAGGGTGGTGTCATCTACATATCTGAGATTATTGATATTTCTCCTGGAAATCTTGATTCTGTCTTGTGCTTCATCCTGCCTGGCATTTCACATGATGTACTCTGCGTATAAGTTAAATAAGCAGGATGACAATATACAGTCTTGACATACTACTTTCCCAGTTTGGAAGCAGTCTTTTGTTCCATGTCCAGTTCTGTTGCTTCTTGACTTGCATAAAGATTTCTCAGGAGGCAGGTCAGGTGGTCTGGTAGTCCTATCTCTTTGAGAATTTTCCACAGTTTGTTGTGATCCACACAGTCAATGGCAAGTAGATGTTTTCTGGAATTCTTGCTTTTTTGATGATCCAGATCCAACGGATGTTGGCAATTTGATCTCTGGTTCCTCTGCCTTTTCTAAATCCAGCTTGAACATCTGGAATTTCATGGTTCACATACTGTTGAAGCCTGGCTTAGAGAATTTTGGCATTACTTGGCTAGCATGTGAGATGAGTGCAATTGTGCAGTAGTTTTAGCCTTCTTTGGCATTACCTTTTGTTTGGGATTGGAATAAAAACCTACCTTTTCCAATCCTGTGGCCACTGCTGAGTTTTCCAAATCTGCTGGCATACTGAGTGCAGCACTTTCACAGCATGATCTTTTAGGATTTGAAAGAGCTCAACTAGAATTCCATCACCTCCACTAGCTTTGTTTGTAGTGATGCTTCCTAAGGCCCACTTGACTTCACATTCTAGGATGTCTGGCTCTAGGTGAATGATCATACCATCATGGTTATCTGGGTCATGTGGATCTTTTTTGTATAGTTCTGTGTATTCCTGCCACCACTTCTTAATATCTTCTGCTTCTGTTAGGTCCATACCATTTCTGTCCTTCCCATCTTTGCATGAAATTTTCCCTTGGTATCTCTAATTTTCCTGAAGAGATCTCTAGTCTTTCCCATTCTATTATTTTCCTGTATTTCTTTGCATTGATCACTGAGGAAGGCTTTCTTATCTCTCCTAGCTATTCTTTGGAACTCTGTATTCAAATGGTTATATATTTCCTTTTCTCCTTTGCCTTTCACTTCTCTTCTTTTCTCAGCCATTTGTAAGGCCTCCTCAGACAACCACTTTGTCTTTTTGCATTTCTGTTCCATGAGGATGGTCTTGATCCCTGCCTCCTGTACAATGTCATGAACCTCCATCCATAGTTCTTCAGGCACTGTGTCTATCATATCTAATCCCTTGAATCTATTTGTCACTTCCTCTGTATAATAATAAGGAATTTGATCTAGGTCATATCTGAATGGTCTACTGGTTTTCCCTACTTTCTACAATTTAAGTCTGAGTTTTGCAATAAAGTGTTTGTGATCTGAGCCACAGTCAGCCCTCAGTCTTATTTTTGCTGACTGTATAGAGCTTCTGCACCTTTGACTGTGAATAATATAATTAATCTGATTTCAGTATTGATCATCTGGTGATGTCCATGTGTAGAATCTTCTCTTTTGTCATTGGAAGAGGGTGTTTGCTATGACCAGTGCATTCTCTTGCCAAAACTCTATTAGCCTTTGTCCTGCTTCATTCTGTATTCCAAGGCCAAATTTGCCTGTTACTCCAGGTATCTCTTGGCTTCCTACTTTTGTATTCCAGTCTCCTGTGATGAAAATGGCATCTTTTTTGGATATTAGTTCTAGAAGGTCTTGTAGGTCTTTATAGAATCATTCAACTTCAGCTTCTTCAGCATTAATGGTTGGGGCATAGACTTGGATTACTGCAATGTTGAATGGTTTGTCTTAGAAACAGAGATCATTCTGTCATTTTTGAGACTGCACCCAAGAACTGCATTTTGGATTCTTTTGTTGACTATGAGGGCTATTTAATTTCTTCTAAGGGATTCCTGCTGACAGTAATAAATATAGTGGTCATCTGAGTTAAATTTGCCCATTCCAGTCCATTTTAGTTCACTGTTTCCTAAAATGTCAATGTTCACTCTTGCCATCTCCTGTTTGACCACTCCAGTTCACCTTGATGCATGGACCTAACATTCCAGGTTCCTATGCAGTATTATTCTTTACAGCATTGGACTTCACTTTCATCACCAGTCACATCCACAGCTGGGCATTGTTTTTGCTTTGGCTCTGTCTCTTCATTCTTTCTGGAGTTATTTCTCCATTCTTCTCCAGTAGCATATTGGGCACTTACTGACCTGAGGAGTTCATCTTTCAGTGTCTTATCTTTTTACCTTTTTATAATGTTCATGGGGTTCTCAAGGCAAGAATACTGAAGTGGTTTGTCATTCCTCTTTCCAGTGGACCACATTTTGTCAGAACTGTCCACCATGACCTGCCCATCTTGGATGACCCTACAAGGTATGTCCCATAGTTTCATTGAGTTGAAAAGGCTGTGGTCCATGTGATAAGTTTGATTAGTTTTCTGTGATTGTGGTTTTCATTCTATCTGCCCTCTGATGGATAAGGATAAGAGGTTTATGGAAGCTTCCTGATGAGGGAGACTGACAGTGGGAAAAACTGGTTCTTTTTCTGATGGGTGGGCCATGCTCAGTAAATTTTTTTATGTGTGTGTGTGTGTGTGTGTGTGTGTGTGTGTGTGTGATAAAAGTTTTATTAAAGTACAAGAGATAGAGAAAGCTTCTGACATAGACATCAAAAGGGAGCAGAAAGAATGTTCCCCTGCTAGTCTTCAGCCAGATGTCATATAGCTACTGAAGTTGCACAGTCATGTCTGACTCTTTGCGACCCCATAGACCGTAGCATAGCAGGCTCCTCTGTCCATGGGATTTTCCAGGCAACAGTACTGGAGTCGATTGCCATTTCCTTCTCCATCAGTAAGTAAGAGATAGAGAAAGCTTCTGACATGACATCAAAAGGGAGCAGAAAGAATGTTCCCCTGCTAGTCTTCAGCCAGATATCATATAGCTACTGAAGTTGCACAGTCATGTCTGACTCTTTGCGACCCCATAGACCGTAGCATAGCAGGCTCCTCTGTCCATGGGATTTTCCAGGCAACAGTACTGGAGTCGATTGCCATTTCCTTCTCCATCAGTAAGTCTTTAATCCAATTTTTCTGCTGATGGGCAGGGCTGTGTTCCCTCCTTGTTGTTTGACCTGAGACCAAACTATGATGGAGGTGATGAAGAAAATGGTGACCTCCTTCAAAAAGCCCCATGCAGGTACTGCTGTACTCAGTGCCCCCACCCTGCAGCAAGCTACTGCTGACCCACGCCTCCACCAGAGACTCCTGGACACTCACAGGCAAGTCTGGGTTAGTCTCTTTTGGGGTTGCTGTTCCTTTGTCCTGGGTCCTGGTGAGCACAAGGTTTTGTTTGTGCCCTCCAAGAGTCTGTTTCCCCAGTCTTGTGTAAGTTCTGGTGGCTCTATGGCAGGGTTAATGGAGACCTCCTCCAAAAGGGCTTATGCCACACCCAGAGCCCCTCCTCCCCCAATGACAGGCCACTGCTGACCTGTACCTTCACAGGAGACACTCAAACACTCAAGGGCAGGCCTGGCTCAGTTTCTGTGGGGTCTCCTGGTGTGCACAAAGTTTTGTATGAGCCCTCCAAGCCTCCTTGACTGGTATAGGGGTTGATTCTAAATGTGATTTCACCCCTCCTACCATCTTCATGCTTCCCTCATAGCTCAGTTGGTAAAGAATCTGCCTGTAATGCAGGAGACCTGAGTTTGATTCCTGGGTTGGGAAGATCCCCTGCAGAAGAAAATGGCAACCCATTCCAGTATTCTTGCCTGGAGAATTCCGTGGACAGAGGAACCTGGCAGGCCACAGTCCATGGGGTCAAAAGAGTCAGAAATGGCTTAGTGAGTAAACAACAACAACTGTCTTTCTGGGTCTTCTCCTTTACCCTGGGACGTGGGGTATCATTTTGGTGGGATCCAACATTCTCCTGTAGATGGTTGTTCAGCAGCGAGTTGTAATTTTGAAGTTCTAGCAGGAGAAGACGAGCACATAATCTTCTACTCCCCCATCTTGAACTTCCCCACTTGTGGGGGGCCCAAGTCCTTATTTGTCTCTAGATAGGAATAAATAGCATAGAGATTTGAAAAATGACATTATGCCCTACATGCTTTATAACTTCCTTTCATTTGGCAATATATTGTGACTATTTCTAATATTTATTCATCTATTGAATTAAAAATTTTTAATTAGTGGAAAATAATTACCATATAACAATGTGAACAATTCATAATTATATGTATGTATATATATATATATATATATATATATATATCTATCTCCTTTCCATCTTGAGACTCCCTCTCCTCCCCCCACCTCACTCCTCTAGGTCATCACAGAACACCAGGCTGGGCTCCCTGTGTTATCTAGCAACTTCCCACTATCTATTTTACACGTGATAGTGTATATATGTCCGTTCTATTTGTCCTACCCTCACCTTCCCCCACTTTGCCCACAAATCGGTTCTCTGCTAGATTCATGAATACCAGTTTTCTGGATTCTATATATATGCATTAATATATGATACTTGTTTTTTTCTTTCTGACTTACTTCATTCAGTATAAGAGGCTCTAGGTTCATCCAACCTCATTGCAACTGACTCAAATTTATTCCTTTTTATGGTTGAGTAATATTCCATTGTGGATATGTACCACATCTTCTTTATTCATTCATCTGTCCATGGATATTTAGGTTGCTTCCATGTCTTGGCAACTGTAAGTAGTGCTGCAGTCAACACTGGGGGCACATGAGTCTTTTAGAATTGTGGTATTCTCAGGATATATGCCCAGTACTGGGATTGCTGGATTACATTCTTTGATTGAATTTTATAAGATGTGATTTTTTGTGAAAGACTGTAAGGTGTTTCATGGGATGTCTAGGACAAGGCAATATTTCCAGATGCAACTTTCTCTCTTTATTGGGCAAAAACAGTTTCCACACAGTCCCATGAAACTATCCCACCTTCTTTTCTTTCTCCTTTTCGTTTTCCTTTCCCCTTCTCTTCTTTTTCTTCTCTCTTTTTTTCTTCTTCTCCTTCATCTTTCTGTCCCTCTTCTCTTATTTCTTCACTCTTTTTTTTTTTTTTTGGTGGATATGCTGGGGATTGAACCTGGGGCCTCATATATCTCATTTTCTTTTGATGTTATAATCGGACTGGTTATTTGCAAAGATGTCAGGCCAGTAAGTAAAGTGTGTGTGTGTGTTTGTGATTTGATGGCTATGCTTCTATCCTTACATCTGCTGAGGCATTACAGGCACATCTTGGAGACAATCTCTGAAAGTTAGTCATCCTTGGGGAGTCATAATCTCCTTGGAGGCATTTCAGGTGGTAGATATGGGTCTGATAGCGGAAAAGTTTTCTTTTCTTTAGAGTCATCTTGAGTGGTGAATTTTCTGTTACTGATTGCATTCAAACAGAGACTGATGGACCATTTACTACAGGCATTGTTATCTTTCCAGACCAAAAAAAATATATATATATATCATGTCTAAGCTAAAAGTTTTTCACCAGATTTACCCTGAAGCTTTACCAAACATTTTAGTTTGATTATTCATCTAGGTTAAATTCCATCTCTGAATTTTTCTAAGTACAGATGGTCCCTCACTTATAATGGTTCAACCTAATGAATTTTTTACTTTATTATGGTGCAAAAGCAATAGGAATTCAGTAGAAACTGTACATAAAATCTTGAATTTTGATCTTTTTCTAGGCTAGCAATATGAGCTTTGATACTCTCATAATGCTGGGCAGTGGCAGTGAGTCCCACCTCCCAGTCAGTCATGTGATCAATATACTTGAAACCATTCTGAATCCACACAACCATTCTGTTTTTCACTTTCAGTACAGTATTTTATACATGATACATTCAACACTTAAAAAAATTTAAATAGGTTTTCTGCTCAATGATTTTGCCCAGTTGTAGGCTACAATTTAGCAAGATACAATCTCATCTTAAGGTGAGAAAGATCTGTGTTAGATTCTCTGATTGTATGACTCTGTGATATAGACCTTTATCTAAGGTGCATCTATTTAACTTCTTGAAATTGATGCTGATCAAAAACTTGGATGGGAAAGAAGGTCTAATTAATTGCAATAATGCGATTTCAGCCTACCTGGGAATTTCAGTTGTTCAGGCTTTCCCTAAGTCTCCTTTGTGTGGATACGTGATGGGATGCCTTAATGACAAAAGCACTAAATGGCACATGTGGAGGCATGTAAGGGAAGAAAGGCACACATGTTCTAGATGGACAGATGTTAGTTTCTACCTGCGTGCTTGAACAAGCAGCTAGGTCCTGTATGGAATGTCACGCTAAAGACCCTTTAAAGGCCTTGACTGAGCAATTTGGCCATACCTCATTTTTTCATTTCAAAATGTTTCAGGTTCCTTTTGCACGGTGAAATGCATGAAAGCTGCTTCTGACCACAGAGACTAATGTGCTGCCCCTTTTATCTCCAAAACCGGCTCCCAATTGGTTCCAGGGAAAGTGATTTCCCCAAACCTGGCTGCCAGCTGTAACTGGCTTATATGTGACCCATCCATTTCCACATGCCTGTTAGAGCTGGGTGTGGAGTCTCAGTCCCTCCTAGGCAGCTGGACAGGACAGAAGATAGGAGCAGGCATGCTGGTAGAACCCTTGGAGTTGAGTGATCCATTCCTGACTTGTTGGATGGAGTAGACCCAGTATGGAAACTTCCCGTGAAACCAGCCAGACATGAGAAAACATTGGAGGAGAATAGACCCCCTCTTTCTTTTCCTCTTACTTACCCATCACCCTTTTGTTTTCTCTCCTTGTCCACTGTCCACAGCGGTAAGAAATGGTACAATCTAGATAGAGCCAGATTGCTTGGGTTTGAACCTCGCTTTGCCATCTAATAGTCATGTTACCTTGGGTGAACTTCTCAGAATACCATTGCCTCAGTCTTCTCACCTGTAAAATGGGGACAATAATAACACTTTTGTTACCGAACGCTAGTCCATGTGCCCAACGCAGAGTGAGGTCAGACAACACTGAAACACACAAATCTGGAGTGGAGAAAGGTTTATTTCAGGGCCATGCAAGGAGACACGCTGCTCATGCCTTAAAACCTGCCTGACTTCATGAAAGCTTTCGCAAAAGCTCTTTGATAGGAAAGCTGAGGGATGGGTGGGTTAGTTGTTGCAAACTTCTTGGAAACCTTTGTTCTTGCCGCTGTCCACATAGGTCAGGTCACAGGCAGGTCATGATAGTGCTGTAAACCTCCATCAAAACAAATGTTACTCTCTGTTATGCAACTTTTTCTCTAAAGGTGTAATGTGTTTTTAAAACAATATTTATTTATTTTTTTGGCCGTGCTGGATCTTCATAGCTGTGCGTGGACTCTCTCCAGTTTCACCAAGCGGGGGCTGCTCTTTGTTGTCATGCATGGGCTTCCCTTTGCGATGGCTTCTCTTGTTGAACACAGGCTGTAGGTGCCTGGGCTCAGTAGTTGCAGCACATGGGCTCAGTAGTTGTGGTGCTTGGACTTAGTTGCTCCACAGCATGTGAGATCTTCCTGGACCAGGGATTGAACCTGTGTCCCCTGCAGGCAGATTCTTAACCACTGGACCACCAAGGAAGTCCTAAAGATGTAATATTCTTCAAGGTCACTGTCTTGAGAATTACACAGGACAGGGAAGGGGAGGCATTACATCCGTTCTCCCTGCTTCCTTGTGGCTTTTAACAGTCAGCAAATCCCATAAGCGAAGCAACATTATTACCTCTCATTTTGCTTGTCAAGGTTTCAAGGATCAGTTTCTGCCCTCTGAGGTCTAGGTCCTGGCTAAGATATGAGGCGAGGGATCCTTGAGTGGGATGGTCATCCTGCCTGGGAGTGTTTGTCCAGCACTGAGTCTGGGTCCTCCCGCCAGGGCCTAGGCCCAGCTGAGGAGGCAGATCTCAGCTGTCAGTACCCTGAGGGCCAGGTCCCCATACTGTGCCCAGTCATCGTCACTGAGAGAGCTGGGTGCCCAGGACCCAGCTGGCCCTCTGGCTTTCCAGGACCCCCTAGACAGGGGCTGGTTCCTTTGGACTGCAACCCAAGGACTGTAATCAAGCAGGATCCTGTGGGACCTTCCCCAGATTGGCCTTCTCTTCTCTCCTCTGCTTCAGCTCCTCTCTGAAATGTCTAGATTGCGTTGGAGGCAAACTTCATGAGCTGTTTTGCAGGTGTGCCTCCCGCTTCACCAAATGGCAGATGTTAGCTACTTGATGACCATGAGCACACAGCCCCAGGAGCCTAAGGACTCGTGACATCACTCTGTTCCTTCACCATCAGCCCATCAGAGGACTGTGCACGATCTGATCACGTACTCTGCAACTCCCCACACCCAACCGGCTTTTAAGAAACACTTTGCCAGGAGAGCTCGAGTCTTTTTAGGGCTTGAACCACTTCCTGGTCTCCTTGCTTGGCCCTGCAGTAAACTTTTCTCTGCTCCCAACTCTGATGTTTCGGTTTGTTTGGCCTCACTGTGTGCTGGACCCAGGAACTTGCATTAGGAGGCCCACCACAATACTGACCGTTGGCAGAGTGGGACCGTGAAGGGTCTCCTGATAATGGTCTTGTGGTAGCAGTCATGCACCTGCCCCATTCATATTATAATCCCTCCTTTTCTTTGATATCCCCCTATCTTGAGGACAACAGGTGTTGGGCAGAAGGGGAATAATGCTTTGGTTACAGAGGTTAATCATAAACTTGGATAGAGGAACTTGGTTTTAGGGGCACTCAGTTTCAACCTCTGATCCTGTTTCATCCTTCTCAAGTCTCGCAGGGAATGTGGGGATGATCCTTCTGGCTAACGAGCATGAACGAACCACTGCAGTCCTGCCCCACTCCTTTACACTTTCCTTATAGTATTGTGAGGACTAAACTGGTTAATGGAAATAAACAAAGCATATAGAATAGTGCCTGGCAAGTCAGGAGGGTTGCTGCGTGATTGTGCTTGCTGATGCTGATTCAGGGAACTCACTGCCTACTGGAAACTGAGAAGGACTGGGTGCTGGGAGACCACAGCCCTGGAGAGGCTTTGTCAGCTGAGCCCCAGGAGACACGACTGACTTTTCCTTTCTCCCAGTCTTCTCCAGCTCATGTTTCTTCCCTTCCCCCTTTCTTCCTTTCTACATAGCTTCCCTGTTGCCACAGTAACAAATTATCACAAACTTTCTGGCTTAAAACAACACAAATTTATTAATATTATCTAACAGTTTTGTAGATCAAAAATCTCACTAACAAAATCAAGGTGTTGGGAGTAGGTGGGACAAAATGGGAGAGTTGCATTAATATATATAGTTTACTGGGGCCTCCCCTGTGGCTCAGACGGTAAAGGATCTCCCTGCAATGTAGGAGACTCAGGTTCAATCCCTGGGTCTGGAAGATCCCTCAGCAAAGGAAATGGCTACCCACTCCAGTATTCTTGCCTGGAGAATTCCATGGACAGAGAAGCCAAACGGGCTAGTCCATGAGACTGCAAAGAATCAGACACATCTGGAGTGGACTAACACACACACACACACACACACACACACACACACACTACCATGTGTAAAGTAGTAGTGGAAATAGTTTCCAATAGTAATGGAAACCTGCTGTATACAACAAGAAGCTCAGTTCAGGGCTGTGTGATGAGCTAGATGGATGGAGGGTTGGGAGGGAGGTGATAGAGGAAGGGGATATACTATACATATGGTTGATCCTGATGCCGAAATCTCTGCTTCTCTGAACACCGGAGCCAAATTGAATCTCAGAGACAGAGTTTTGAGTGAAGTAGGAAAAGGTAGCTTGATTGCTTTGCCAGGCAAAAGGGGCCTGAGTGGGCTAATGCCCTCAAAACCATGTATCCCCACTTGGGGAAATCATAAAAAGATTTATAGAAATTGTTCAAAGAGGGCATGGTCAGCTCGTGGACAGTCTTCTGATGGGTTGGTGGTGAGGTAAGTAGGAGTCAGCATCATCAGCCTTCAGGTCCAACTAGTCTGGGGTCTACATGCTTGTGGGAAGCCCACCATCATTAATCATTAGCTTCTCCCACTGGTAGGGGGTTTCAATATCTGCAGAATAGCTCAAAGATATTGTGTATTTCCCTTAACAGGGAGACAGGATCTTGCCCTGGGTCTGCTCTTGAATGTTTGTTTCTCCCTGATCTCATATCCCTGGATTCTTTACCAGTTGAGCCACCAGGGAAGCCTAAGAATACTGGAGTGGGTAACCTACCCCTTCTCCAGGGGATCTTCTTGACCCAGGAATTGAACTGGGGTCTCCTGCATTGCAGGCAGATTCTTAATCAGTTGAGCTACCAGGGACTCCCCTGCCGCATACTCCCTCCTCCCTAATTAACAACTGCTTGAACCTGCCTATTGGAACTCTGGGAAGGTCACGGAGGCTGAATGGAGGCTGTTTCTTGTAATCAAAGAAAAGGGGACACGAGCCCCACTGGGCCCTGCATGGCATCAGTCCACTTAGTACAGTAGAAACTGACACTGAATTATAAGGCAACTACAACCTAATTAAAAAAGAAAAAAGAACAAAGTGTTGACAGGGTTGCATTCCTTCTGGAGGCTCATTTGTTTCCCACCTTTTCCAGCTTCCAGAAGCTGTCCCATTCCTTGGCTCAGGGCTTCCTTCACATCACTGTGACTTCTGCTTCCACTGAAACATCTCTGACTCTCTTGTTTCCTGTCTCCCATATAAGGACACTTGTGGTTGCACTGGGCCCATTTGGATAGTCTAGGATAATCAATCCACTCAAGATGCTTGATTACATCTGCAAAGTTCTTTTGCCATATAAAATAGCATTTTCACAAGTCCAGATTAGGACATGGACACTGGGTGCTGTTATTCTACTGACCACACTCTTTCTGCGCTTTCTTCCTTTTTGCTGGCGGTTCATTTGGTAAAGAATCCATCTACGATGCAGACATAGGCCTCTAGCACCACCTCAAAGATGCCTGTTTTCTAGACGGTGTGGTTCTTCAGGTACCCTACATAGAGCAACGAAACTTCGGTGGCCTTGACGGCCCCCATGCCTGGTGCCCACTCACCAAGGGTGCACACTTAGCCCTTCTCCGTGAGGCTTAACCACCTCAGGGCACTAGGTCTGAGGTTCTGGACCCACTGACCCCATTTGGTCCCCAGTCTGGGGGTTCTTTCCTCAGTGCTTCCTTCTTGCTACACTTGGTGTGATCTTGTCAAAATGCTTTTAGTAAAATCCTGAAAGAAGATGCTGTGAAAGTGCTGCACTCAATATGCCAGCAAATTTGGAAAACTCAGCAGTGGCCACAGGACTGGAAAAGGTCACTTTTCATTCCAATCCCAAAGAAAGGTAATGCCAAAGAAGGCTCAAACTACCGTACAATTGCACTCATCTCACAGGCTAGTAAAGTAATGCTCAAAATTCTCCAAGCCAGGCTTCAGCAATGTGAACCGTGAACTCCCTGATGTTCAAGCTGGTTTTAGAAAAGGCAAGGGAACCAGAGATCAAATTACCAACATTCGATGGATCATGGAAAAAGCAAGAGAGTTCCAGAAAAACGTCTATTTCTGGTTTATTGACTATGCCAAAGCCTTTGACTGTGTGGATCACAATAAACTGTGGAAAATTCTTCAAGAGATGGGAATACCAGACCACCTGACCTGCCTCTTCAGAAACTGATATGCAGGACAGGAAGCAACAGTTAGAACTGGACATGGAACAACAGACTGGTTCCAAATAGGAAAAGGAGTGTGTCAAGGCTGTATATTGTCATCCTGCTTATTTAACTTATATGCAGAGTATATCATGAGAAACACTGGGCTGGAAGAAGCACAAGCTGGAATCAAGATTGCTGGGAGAAGTATCAATAACCTCAGATATACAGATGACACCATTCTTATGGCAGAAAGTGAAGAGGAACTAAAAAGCCTCTTGATGAAAGTGAAAGAGGAAAGCGAAAAAGTTGGCTTAAAGCTCAACATTCAGAAAATGAAGATCATGGCATCCGGTCCCATCACTTCATGGGAAATAGATGGAGAAACAGTGGAAATAGTGTCAGACTTTATTTTTTGTGGCTCTAAAATCATTGCAGATGGTGACTGCATCGGAGCCGTCATGAGTGGGATTAGTACCCTTACAAAAGAGATCCCAGGGACTTTCCTCATGGTCCAGTGGTTAAGGATCCACCTGCCAGTGCTGGGGGCATAGGTTCAGTCCCTGATCCAGGAAGATTCCACATGCTGAAGACCTACTAAGCTCTTGTGCCGCAACTACTGAGGCTGTACCCTAGAACCACAAAGCTGCAGCTACTGAAGCCCATGCACCTGGAGCCCGTGCTCCACAACGAGAGAAGCCACCACAGGGAGAAGCTCATACAGCACCACAGAGTTGCCCACATGCAGCAACGAAGACCCAGCATAGCCATAAATGAATAATGAAAAATGAGAGCGATCTCAGAGAGCTCCCCTGCCCCTTTTGCCATGTAATGACACAATGAAAAGACAAGTGTATCAGCAGGTGGACTCTCATGGGACATTGAATCTGGAATGGGTACCTTCATCTTGGAGTTCCCAGCCTCCAGAACAGTGGGAAATAAATTCTTGTTGCTTTTAAGCCACCTGAGCTTCCCCGGAGGCTCAGCAGTAAAGAATCTGCCTCCAATTTAGGAGCCCCAGGTACAATCCCTGGATAAGGAAGAACCCCCAGAGAAGGGCATGGCAACCCCCTCCACTATTCTTGCCTGGAGAATCCCATGGCAGGCTACCGTCCAGAGGGTCGCAAAGAGTCAGACACGACTGAAGTGACTTAGCACGCATAAGCCACCCAGTTTGTGTTTTTCTGTGATAGCAGCCTGAATGGCTAAGGTCTGCTTGGAAAAAATATAAATTAAACAAGTACAAGTTAATGGATCCATAAATTATCCTGCTTCAAATGGTCCTCAGTTGGTTTTCTACTGAGCCCCATGAGTCCTCAGATCAAGTGGGTGGAATTCTAACCTGCCTCCATCACTTCAGCCAGAGCGGTTGCTCAGATGTTGGTTTTATGCACTGCAGGTTCTTCTAGGATTTTTATAAAAGAAGGGATTTTTTTAAAAGAAAAAAATATTTGAAAGTACTCTGGAGTAAATGATCCCTATTGTCTCAGTCAGTTCTAAGGTGCCCAGTTTTTGTGCTTTTCAGCAAATTCGGCAGGCTAATGAAGGAATCACATATTTTCTATCACCTTGCTTTCTGTTTAACCAGAATCCCCGGTTAATAAAAATGTCTGTACAATATATCTACAGCACAATAAACTTTGCTCATAGCAATGCAGTATATGACCTAGGACTATTTCATCAAAAAGGGTGAGCATTTAAGTATGATGAAACACACACGCATACACACATATAGATAGTAAATATACACATATTTATCATGCTTAAATATTCACATATATATCAATGTATGTCTATTGATATATTTATAAAAAGATAAATTAATGGTCATGAGGAAAATTTGGGAACTCTATAGTTCTATAGCAATATAAGAAAAAAATAAAGATGAGATTACCAATAATTTCAGATTGATCACTGTTAGCATTTGGAGGTACTTTCTTCTAATATTTGAAAAATTATGTGGTTATATTTAAATTAGATAAAGGACCTAATGTAAAAATAAA
>SJYC01003926.1:0-23024 GCA_006408675.1 Madoqua kirkii | reverse complement strand
TGGCAATAAGGAGTTCATGATCTGAGCCACAGTCAGCTCCTGGTCTTGTTTTTGCTGAGTGTATAGAGCTTCTCCATCTTTGCTGCAAAGAATATAATCAATCTGATATCGGTGTTGACCATCTGGTGATGTCCATGTGTAGAGTCTTCTCTTGTGTTGTTGAAAGAGAGTGTTTGCTATGACCAGTGTGTTCTCTTGGCAAAACTCTATTAGCTTTTGCCCTGCCTCATTCTATACTCCAAGGACAAATTTGCTTGTTACTCCAGGTGTTTCTTGACTTCCTACTTTTGCATTCCAGTCTCCCATAACGAAAAGGACATCTTTTTTGGGTGTTAGTTCTAAAAGGTCTTGCAGGTCTTCATAGACCCGTTCAACTTCAGCTTCTTCAGTGTTACTGGTTGGGGCATAGGCTTGGATCACCATGATACTGAATGGTTTGCCTTGGAAATGAACAGAGATCATTCTGTCATTTTTGAGATTGCATCCAAGTACTATATTTTGGACTCTTTTGTTGACCATGATGGTTATTCCATTTCTTTTAAGGGATTCCTGCCCACAGTAGTAGATATAATGGTCATCTGAGCTAAATTCACCCATTCCAGTCCATTTTAGTTCACTAATTCCTAGAATGTTGATGTTCACTCTTGCCATGTCCTGTCCTGTTTGACCACTTCCAATTTGCCTTGATTCATGGACCTAACATTCCAGGTTCCTATGCAATATTGTTCTTTACAGCATTGGACCTTGCTTCTATCACCAGTCACATCCACAGCTGGGTATTATTTTTGCTTTGGCTCCATCCCTTCATTCTTTCTGGAGTTTTTTCTCCACTGATCTCCATTAGCATATTGGGTACCTACCGACCTGGGGAGTTCCTCTTTCAGTGTCCTACCATCTTGTCTTTTTATACTGTTCATGGGGTTCTCAAGGCAAGAATACTGAAGTGGTTTGCCATTCCCTTCTCTAGTGGGTCATATTCTGTCAGACCTCTCCACCATTACCCGCCTGTCTTGGGTGGCTCCACAGGGCATGGCTTAGTTTTATTGAGTTAGACAAGGCTGTGATCCATGTGATCAGACTGACTAGTTTTCTGTGATTATGGTTTCAGTGTGTCTGCCCTCTGATGCCCTCTCACAACACCTACCGTCTCACTTGGGGTTTCTCCTATCTTGGATGTTGGGTGTCTCTTCACGGCTGCTCCAGCAAAGCACAGCCGCTGCTCCTTACTTTGGATGAGATCGCCCCTCTTGACCTTGAACGTTGAGTAGCTCCTCTCCGCCCTCCTGTGCTGTTGCAGCCTGACGTTCTCGGTCACTGCCGCTGACCTCGGGCGTGGGGTAGGTCCTCTAGGCCGTGGTCCATCGTAGTTGGCTTGCTTCTGCGCATAACAGCAATAGATCATATATACTGAGTGTTTCCTGGTGCTAGGTAGTTGACTTTCTGTACATTATGTAATTAACCCTCCCAATAACTCAATTCTATTGCTGCTCTCATTTTTTTTTTTTTGGTGGTGCTGAGTCTTCATTGCTGCTTGGATTTTCTCTAGTTTCAGAGTTTCAAGTGCTCTCTAGCTGTGGTGTTCGGGCTTCTCATTACAGTAGCTTCTTTTGTTGCAGAGCACCGGCTCTAGGAACACAGGCTTCAGCAGTTGCAGCGTGCAGGCTCGGCAGTTGTGGCTCTGGCGCTCTAGAGCATGGTCTCAGTAGTTGTGGTACATGGTCTTTGTTGTTCCATGGCATGTGGGATCTGCCCAGATCGAGGATCAAGCCTGTGTCCCCTGCATTGGCAGGAAGATTCTTATCCACTGTACCACCAGGGAAGTCCTACTCTCAGTTCTAGATGATACCAAGATTTCAAGAAATTAAGTAGCTTGATCAAAGATATACAACTAGGAATTCACTGTTTCATTTGAACCTAGGAAGTCTGCCTCCAGATCTCATGGTCTTAATCCCCAAGCCATATTGCCTCTCTCTTTTTGAGGCACTGTAAATGCCTTCATTCTATAATGTCTTTTTAAAAGAGTAATTTGGAATGTATTTTTTTTTTTAACACTGTCACTTGGGAATTCTTTGGTCTCTCAAATCACTGCAAATGTTGACTACAGACATGAAATTAAAAGAGGCTTACTCCTTGGGAGGAAAGTTATGACCAACCTAGATAGTATATTCAAAAGCAAAGACATTACTTTGCCAGCAAAGATTCGTCTAGTCAAGGCTATGGTTTTTCCAGTAGTCATATGTGAGAGTTGGACTGTGAAGAAAGCTGAATGGCAAAGAACTGATGCTTTTGAACTGTGGTGTTGGAGACGACTCTTGAGAGTCCCTTGGATTGCAAGGAGGTCCAACTGGTCCATCCTAAAGGAGATCAGTCCTGGGTGTTCATTGGATGGACTGATGCTGAAGCTGAAACTCCAATATTTTGGCCACTTCATGCAAAGAGTTGACTCATTGGAAAAGACCCTGATGCTGGGAGGGATTGGGGGCAGGAGGAGAAGGGGATGACAGAGGATGTGATGGCTAGATGGCAGCACTGACTCCATGGACCTGAGCTTGGGTGAATTCCAGGAGTTGGTGATGGACAGGGAGGCCTGGCGTGCTGCGATTCATGGGATTGCAAACAGTCACACACAACTGAATGACTGAACTGAACTGATAGGATTTATTGTTAGTGTTTAGATTGGAAAATTAGTCTGTGTCTTACACTTAGCATCCATGAAGATGAAATCTGTGGATGTCTGATAGAATAATAACCACATACTGAGTGAATGCTATATGTCAGACACTTCATACACATTATTGCCAATCCTGATGAACAGCTCTGAGAAATTACTAGTTGCTTCATTGTTCCCATTTACAGTCGAAGAAACTGAGGTTCATAGAGTTTATATAAATTGCTTCAGGTCACATACCCTTCCACTAGCAAAATTTGGATTTAAAACAATTTATTTATTTATTTGCTGCCCTGGGTCTTAGTAGCAGCCCTCAAAATTTTCGACCTTCTTTGCAGCATGGGATCTAGTTCCCTGACCAGGATCGAACCCAGACCACCTGCACTGGGAGCTCAGGGTCTCAGCTACTGGACCACCAGGGAAGTCCTGCAAAATTGTGGTTTGAACATAGGTCTGTGAGATGTCTAAGTTTGTACTGTTCCAGGGTTTCTCTGGTACTCAGATTGTAAAGAATCCACCTGCAATGTGGGAGACCCGGATTTGATCACCGGGTTGCAAGATGTCCTGGAGAAGGGAATGGCAACCTACTCCAGTATTCTTGCCTGGGGAATCCCATGGACAGAGGAGCCTGGTGGCAGTCCATGTGATCGCAAAGAGTCGGATAAGACTGAGTGACTAACACTTTCACTTCACTTTCAGACGGTGCTCACACTCATTCTAGGTGCTAATATACTATTGACAAGGGTTTCCACACAGGTTTCCTCTGGGAGACATCTCTTTTGCAAGACTTTTGATGGAACACCCAAGTTGAATCTGACAGTGTCCAGTCTGGTTGGAAGTAGACTGATATTTGCCGTGATTTTGCCCGGGCTATTTTTTCACATCTTGATTGGCTTTATTTGTACAGACATGAAGAATCCTATTGTTAGAGGAAAGATGGCTCAGCTTAACCTCCAGGTATGGCTGGGTAGACCCCAGCTATCATTCTGACTGGGATTGGTATTCTTACCAGTAATAAAAAATTAATTTTAGCACTTGAGCTAATTGGAAGAAAAAAAATGTGACATCCAAGCCAGAAATAAGCCTAATGAAGCCCATTAAATAATTTAATGATTACATAATTACGTTCATTTAAAATGCAGCAATTGATTACTCTCAAATTAATTTTACCATCTCTGTACTTTTTAGAGCACATTTATTTTGAACAAAATGAAAGATTAGTTTCATTTCTGATGGGCACTCTGCCATTAATAATCATGTCTCATTATAATGAGAAAATGTTGTGTTTTGAATAAATTCATGTGGCCATATATTTCCAGATAACAGACAAGCTTGCTCAGTGGAGATATTTAAACTATTGAAAGGGTCTTACTAATTTGAATTATAAAATGAGTAAGTGGGGGACTGATGTGCTCAGTGAGCAGAAATATGGATGAGAAAATCTGGTGCAATCCAGCTATTAGGAACTTGATCAGAGTGTTATGGAAGCTCCAAACCACTTTCCAAATCAGGCATTATGGGATAGGAAAGGCTGAAAAGGCTTCACAATGAAAATATATTGATTGCTTTTCTAACATCTTTTCCTTCTTGGTTTCTCATAGCTCCTAATTTCTATCTGGGAATCACTCTCATTTTGATGCAGAAGACTTCCTCTCAGGCTCCAGGAGTCAAGTGTGATCCACTGAACCAATCACTGGGTTTCATACTCTGACACAGTGATTGGTTCAGAGGTGGTGGACATGTGACCTGAGGCCATCCAATCAGAATGAATCTCAGGACCATTCCAGGGGATCCTGGGAAGACTCCTTTTGTTCTTTTGGCTATGAATGAAGAGGCAGGCTGGCAGCCACTTGGGGTCCTCAAAAGAAAGGCAGTCTTAAGATGTAGTTGAACTGAAGAAGGCAGAACTGAGAGACAGGAGGAAATAAGAACTTGGTGACATTGTTAAGCTTTAGGATATAAAGCTTTCCTGAATCTACGTCTAGGCCTTTCATTTACAGATGCCAATAAATCCCTTCTATGGCTGAAGACATTGTTGCTTGCAATTGAAAGCACCCTAGGCAAGACAAGGTTTTAATAGGTTATGGGATTTTTCTTTATAGCTATACATTTTATGGCTATGGAGTCATGGAGTTTCACTCCTGTGAGAGATTTTAAGAGTCACCAGTTCAAACAGGGGTTGCCACACAACAATCTGAGAAGTTGATTTGTGGTCTTACATGAGTTTCTTGCATTTGTATAAGATTTTATATTTGTACAGGATGTTTTCAGAATGCTTCGAATATTCAGGACCAGGTTTCTCTGTAAGGGAGGCAGGGCAAGGCCATCAACCAGGAGCTGGGTGGGGCTGGTTAGTGAAGTGAGATGATGATCTTTGTCATCAGAAAGTCAGTCAGTTCAGTGGCTCAGTGGTGTCTGATTGTTTGTGACCCCATGGACTGCAGTATGCCAGGCTTCCCTGTCCATCACCAACTCCTGGAGCTTACTCTTGTATGTTTTATTATTGATGGTGGGTGACATTATAGACAAATAGACTTGCTGTTTGTTGTACTGCTTGGAGTTCACGCCTTTGTCTCATAAAACTCTCTCTCGAGTCCATTAGCAAAGGTACATTTATCGCTGTAGTTGTTGCACTCATGAATATATTCCTGATGGGAGAGCACTTCTGTGGTGATTAGGTATCAAGGAGAACTAAACTTCCACCTACGAGTTTACACATCAGATGTTGGGAGAGTTGTCTAAAGACTAGCTTCTGGTTCTGTATATTTCACACTTTGTTAAACATTTTGCAGAGTTCCAGATCCGGACTCCATAGGACATATTTCTATCCTCATTGGACCTCTGCTCATGCATGTTCAGGTCCCACAGTGCTGGGTGGTGACCTGCTGGAGACATTCGTACACAGGGACAGCTAGTCATGGAAGCAACTGCGAGCCACATAAATATAGCTCAGCAACTCCAGTCTAGGTGTAGCCAAAAGATAATTTCCTCTTCATCAGCCCCCCAGAATACCTGCAGCCTCCTTAAAGAGCCAGCACAAAGGGAAATATGACGGAAAAGTCAGTAAGGAAAGAGACAAGAATCTTAACTGATTGTGGCTAAAGTATCTTACTTTTACAGGTTATATCATGTTATACTGAAACTTATGACTTTCTGAGTACATTAACTTCATGGTAATTTTGATTCTGCCCTTGACTCTGATCTCACTTCCCATAGCGTTTCTCCCACATCAGTCACTCACTTCAAGCACATTGACCCTGTCTCTTATACACATCTACTTCAAATCCTAGTTCTATTCTGTAATCTGGGCTCTTTCTGTACCCACAAAATGGACATGATTGTTACTTTGTAAATTTTTAAAATTTTATTTATTTATTTAATTTTGGGCTGTACTGCATCTTCATTGATGCAAGTGGGTTTTCTTTTGTTGCTGGGCTCAGGCTTCTCATTGTAGTGGCTTCTCTTATTGTGGAACATGGGCTCTGGTGCTCATGGGCTTCAGTAGTTGCGGAGTGGGATTTAGTTTCCCAGAGGCATGTGGAATCTTCTCGGACTAGGGTTCGAACTCTTGTCCCCTGCATTGGGAGGTGGATTTCTAACCATTAGGAAAGTCCACTGTAAGGGTTTAAAATTTTTTTTTAGGTGTGTGTGAAAATTTGGAAAGAGAATGTTTATGAAAGGGCATGCCATGAAGCAGGCAGATAATTTGTTAGGGTCCATGTGAGATGGAAATAAATAGCTTTTGAGTAGGAATGGAAGGTTAGAAGGCATGTTTCTGAATCTCTGAGAGGGTGCTTCAAAGAAAGAGAAAAGGCACAGAATAGTAACAAATATCTTCTTTTGCAGGCAAAAATTTGGAGCCTCTTTAGGGTGTCTGAAATGTACAAATATCATTGGAGTCTTTGTCTATCCACACTACAAATGATGAGCTTGTCCTTAAAAACTTAGGAACACAGTCCAGTTAGATGGCCGGGAGAAATATCAATAACCTCAGATATGCAGATGATACCACCCTTATGGCAGAAAGTGAAGAGGAACTAAAAAGCCTCTTGATGAAAGTGAAAGTGGAGAGTGAAAAAGTTGGCTTAAAGCTCAACATTCAGAAAACGAAGATCATGGCATCTGTTCCCATCACTTCATGGGAAATAGATGGGGAAACAGTGGAAACAGTGTTAGACTTTATTTCTGGGGTTTCCAAAATCACTGCAGATGGGGACTGCAGCCATGAAATTAAAAGATGCTTACTCCCTGGAAGAAGAGTTATGACCAACCTAGATAGCATATTCAAAAGCAGAGACATTACTTTGCTGACTAAGGTCCATCTAGTCAAGGCTATGGTTTTTCCTGTGGTCAGGTATGGATGTGAGAGTTGTACTGTGAAGAAGGCTGAGCACTGAAGAATTGCTGCTTTTGAACTGTGGTGTTGGAGAAAACTCTTGAGAGTCCCTTGGACTGCAAGGAAATCCAACCAGTCCATTCTGAAGGAGATCAATCCTGGGATTTCTTTGGAAGGAATGATGCTAAAGCTGAAACTCCAGTACTTTGGCCACCTCATGCAGAGTTGAGTCATTGGAAAAGACCCTGATGCTGGGAGGGATTGGGTGCAGGAGGAGAAAGGAACGACAAAGGATGAGATGGCTGGATGGCATCACTGACTCAATGGACGTGAGTCTGAGTGAACTCCAGGAGTTGTTGATGGACAGAGAGGCCTGGTGTGCTGTGATTCACGGGGTCTCAAAGAGTTGGACACGACTGAGTGACTGAACTGAACTAGTTATTACAAGTCACTCTCCAGTAACCTCTCTGTAAGGCCCAGTAGTAATACTCTTGTGCCCACCATGAAAAAATATATATCATTTCATAAAGGCTGACTATGTCATAGGCCCTGTCCCATTTTAATTTTTTTTCTATTTTTTTTAAACCTAAAGGAAATATATTTGCTCACATATCTGGAAATTCTAGGGAGTTAGTGATCTCAGCCATGTCTGGATCCAGGCACTCAACATAACCAGGACCTCTCTCCTTCCCCATCTTGGTTTCCTTGGAGTTGGCTTTATTTTCAAATGAAGGCTTTATTTGCCCCGTGCCTGCATGCATAGTCACTCAGTCATGTCTGACTGTTTGTAACCCCAATGAACTGTAGCCCACTAGGCTCCTCTGTCCAGGGGATTCTCCAGGCAAGAATACTAGAGTGGGTTGCCATTTGTTCCTTCAGGGGATCTTCCTGACCCAGAGTTTGAACCTGCATCTCCTGTGGCTCCTGCATTAGCAGGCGAGTTCTTTACCATCGAGCCACCTGGGAAGCCCTTAGTTGCCCAACGTGAAGGCAAAGATGACTACTACCAGTGCCAGGGCTACCAGCTTAGCTAACTGGTTTTACATATGTAACCTTCCATTCTCAGTACAAGTTTTTCAGGTACAAGACAAAGAAACTGAGGCTCAGAGAAGTTTAGTGAAGGTCATCACACAAGGACAGAAACCCCTGCCCCATTCTAACAGAGAAGTCCTCATCTCCGAGACCTCAGAATGTGACCTTTTCTGAGATAAGGTTTTTTACAGAAGTAATCAAGTTAAAATGAAGTCATTAGCATGAACCCTAGTCCAAATCTTATATAAAGGGGAAATTTGGAGATGGACAATCACAGAGGGAAGACAGTGCAAAGAGACGAGGGAGAAGGGACTTCCCTGCTGTTCCAGTGGTTAAGACTCCACACTCCCAGTGGAGGGAACTGAGGTTTGATTCCTGGTCAGGGAACTAGATCCCACATGCTGCAATGAAGATTGAAGATCCTGCGTACCACAACTAAGACATGGAGCAGCCAAATAAACAAAAGTGTGCATATTAAGTCGTTTCAGTTGTGTCTGACTCTCTGTGACCCCACGGACTGTAGCCAGCCAATGTCCTCTGTCCATGGGATTCTCCAGGCAACAGTACTGGAGTGGGCTGCCATGCCCTCCTCCAGGAGATCTTCTGGACCCAGGGATTGGCTTGTGTCTCTTACATCTCCTGCACTGGCAGGCAGGTTCTTTACCATTAGTGCCACCTGGGAAGCCCCAAATAAATAAAAATAAATGATAAAAATGAGAGAGCTAGGGGGAGGATGGCCACCTACATGTTCAGGAGGAAGAATTGGAAAGATCCTTCCCTCTCAGCTCTCAGATGGAGCCAACCCTGATGACTCTTTGTTGTGGATTTCCAGGCTCCAGAACTATGAGACAATCAATTTCTGTTAGGTCAAACATTTTGTGATACTCTGTCACAGAGCCCTAGGAAACTGTCACAGAGAGTCCTAGAAAACTAACGCAGAGCCCAAATTTGAATTCAAAGCCAGTGTTCTTTCTTGTCCATTGCTCCACTTCAGGTGTGGTGATGCATGTGGTATTTGGGAGATTTAAGATGGGGATTCATTTTCTGAACTGAAAAATCAAATGTATTTCTGGATGGGACTCTGTAAGCATCTTTCCCTTTCGCAGACCTCTAGAGGAAGAAGAACATTTTCTACAGGCTGCTGTGCTTGAAAAGCTCCAAACATTCAGTATAGGAAGCAAACACATCACCTTCATACTGATTAATCACTGATTATAATTGAGAGAATATTTAAATTTGTTCAATTTAAATGCCTGTGCCTGTGATAATAAGATGTGGTAGCCCTGACAAGGAGGAGAGTTTCTTCTGCTTTCTTGCTTTAATCTAAAGAACTAGTTTGATTTATACATACATATATGTGTGTATATTCATATATATAGATATGTATAATGGAATCACTTTACTGTACACCTGAAACTAACTCAACATTGTAAATCAGCTGTATTTCAACAAAAGATAAAAAAGTAAAGAAGTAGTTTGAGCAGCCCAACTCTTCTCCTCCAGGATCTTTTCACATGTCAGACTTGTCACAGGTTATTTATTCTCTTATTCCCTTAACAAGCATACATGAAGCCTCTCCTTTGAATGAGTTCCAATACTTAATGCTATAGAGTAGCATTATCCAGAATTTAGTGTGAGCCTCAAAAGTGAGTCCTGTTCACAATTTAAAATTTTCTAGTAAGCATGTGAAAAAATAAGAAAAAAATGTGAAACTTAGTTGCTGAGCCATGTCTGGCTCTTTGCAACCCCTTGGACTATAGTCCACCAAGCTTCTCTATCCATGGGATTCTCCAGGCAAGAATACTGGAATGGGTTGCCATTTCCTTCTCCAGGGGATCTTCCCGACCCAAGGATCAAACTCGGATCCTCTGCATTGCAGACACTTTCCTTAAGCAAATATGAATACATATTCTTATTTTCCTTTCTTTTAATCTAAAGGTAGCAAATCATACACATGTTCTGCATCCTATGTTTTTCACTAAACAATTCAGATTGGGGATTTTTTCCTATCAGTATGTAGCCTCTTGGTTCTTTTTCACAGCTGCATTGTATAGAGGTACCAGAATTTAACTAGTCTTCTATTGATGAACATTTGGGTTGTTTTCAGATTTTATAGCTAAAAGCCGTATTAAAATGAATATCTTATACATGTGTCATTTCCCATATATACAAAGATGATTGAAGAATAAATCCCAGAAGTACGATTGCTGGGCCATAAGGTAAAGGTATATAAAATTTGAGAAATTATCATCAAATTGTCCTCTAAAGGGCTGTACCAGTTCATGCTTCTACCATAAATACATAAGGTGTTCTAGTTGTCTTATTTACTCCTTAAAAAAAACTGTTGGGGATACTTTTTTTTGTAGTGAAGAAAAGTACAGTAATTATTACTGGGTGCCAAAATGGAGTGTGTGTGTGTGTGTGTGTGTGTGCACATGCTCAGTCATGTTTGACTCTGCGCCCCCAAAGACTGTAGCCTCACCAGACTCCTCTGTCTATGGAATTCTCCAGGCAAGAATACTGGGCTGGGTTGCTGTGCCCTCCTCCAGCATATCTTCCTGACCCAGGGATCGAACCTGCGTCTCTCGCATCTCCTGCACTGGCAGGCAGATTCTTTACCACTGTGCTGAGTACAGGTGGCAGGTAGCAAATACTCAAATAAAACCTGAACTTCCAGATGGCTTTCAGGGAAAGGTTTCTGTTTTTTTCTTTTTTGATACTTAGCATCTTTTTTCTTTTAAAAAACTTATTATTTTGTATTGGAATGTAGCCAATTAACAATGTTGTGACAGTTTCAGGTGGACAGCAAAGGAACTCAGCCACACATATGCATGTATCCATTCTCTCTCAAACTCCCCTCCCATCCAGGCTACCACATCACATTGAGCCAAGCTCCTTGTGCTATACCGTAGATCCTTGTTGGTTACTTACTTTAAATATAGTGATGTGACTGTGGGAGGTACTTACTATTTTCAGTATAGTAACTGAGGACTCAGGCAGATTGGGTGATTAACACAGTCATGTTTAACTATATGGCAAAGTCTAAGATTTAACCTCGGTTCTCTTATATGTGTGTGCATACATCATAATCTTATAAAAAAAACTAGGAAGTACAATTCAAAGAGCTTTTTTTCCTTTTTCTGAAACATTTGAGAGTAATCTGCCAACTTGACCCCACTCCCACATAGGTGGTCTCTGAACAGCTTGGGATGAATTTCTCTGACTCTGAAACAGCAGTAACAAAAATAATCACAGTATAGTGAGTTTTTCCTTAGATTGAATTTATTTAATATGAAGGATGGTACTTAATGGCCTCCCAACTTCTGGTGTGCTCATATGTTCTTTCTTTTATAGAACTATGGGTATGCTAGATCAGGTTAATTTTTACACATTTTATTATGAAAATGACCAGCTTTTACAAAAGCAGCCTTGTGTATTGAGCCTCCATGTACCCAACAAATGATCAATCTTGTTTTATCTAATCTTCCTCTTACTCCCCTATACCCTGTTGGATAAATTTAAAACAAAATGTAGATGTTATATAATTTTATCCAAAAAGACTTCCATATGTTTCTTTATAAAATGCTTATTTGAAAAAAAAAAAGCAGTAGATATGGCTGTTTTAAATGCTTATTTAGGTGGCTTAAAATTTTTTTTATTTATTGTTTGCACTGGGTCTTTGCTGCTCTTAGGCTTTCTCTAGATGCAGAGCAAGGGCTTCTCATAGCAGTGGCTTCTCTTGTTGCGGAGCACGGGCTCTAGGGCACGGGGGCTTCAGTAGTCGTGGCTCTCAGGCTGGGTTGCCCATGTGGAATCTCCCTGAATCACAGGTAGAACCCATGACCCCTGTATTGGCAGGCAGATTCTTAACCACTGGATCACTAGGGAAATCCTGGCTTTTTATCTAAGCTGGCAATTAAATATTGAGTCACAAAGAGACACGACTGAGCGACTGAACTGAGCAAAATTTGTGCGGGAAATATTAATGGTCCATGAATTTCCCAAATCTGGGACTCACTACTGAACTCTGCTACCTGAAAGACCCTCCTAAACTTTAACCCGGGAGGGAGTACGATTGCCCCATGCCTCAGGAGGCTTCAAAATGGAGCAGACCTGGTTTTCTGAGACCTCAAGCTGATACACTTTTGCAACTCTCTAAGTTAAATGATACAAAATTAGGACTACAAAATAACATTTGAAGGTGAATATGTATTTAGTATGAGGAAAGAACTCACTACAAATTATAAGTAAAAAAGCTGACACTTAACGCCAACATCACGGAATCCAGAAAGATAATGTTTCATTAATGAACTGATTGAACCACCCTTGTCACACTTTCTCCCTTAAATTCTTTGTCTGCCTACATTTGATTGCCTCTCTGTCTAACAAAGATATTGTAATATCATTTCAATAGAGAAAACACAAGATAATCCAGGTCCTCCTCTGGGATGATTGTTGGAAATGTATGTTTTATTATTGATGGTGGGTGACATTATAGACAAATAGACTTGCTGTTTGTTGTACTGCTTGGAGTTCACGCCTTTGTCTCATAAAACTCTCTCTCGAGTCCATTAGCAAAGGTACATTTATCGCTGTAGTTGTTGCACTCATGAATATATTCCTGATGGGAGAGCACTTCTGTGGTGATTAGGTATCAAGGAGAACTAAACTTCCACCTACGAGTTTACACATCAGATGTTGGGAGAGTTGTCTAAAGACTAGCTTCTGGTTCTGTATATTTCACACTTTGTTAAACATTTTGCAGAGTTCCAGATCCGGACTCCATAGGACATATTTCTATCCTCATTGGACCTCTGCTCATGCATGTTCAGGTCCCACAGTGCTGGGTGGTGACCTGCTGGAGACATTCGTACACAGGGACAGCTAGTCATGGAAGCAACTGCGAGCCACATAAATATAGCTCAGCAACTCCAGTCTAGGTGTAGCCAAAAGATAATTTCCTCTTCATCAGCCCCCCAGAATACCTGCAGCCTCCTTAAAGAGCCAGCACAAAGGGAAATATGACGGAAAAGTCAGTAAGGAAAGAGACAAGAATCTTAACTGATTGTGGCTAAAGTATCTTACTTTTACAGGTTATATCATGTTATACTGAAACTTATGACTTTCTGAGTACATTAATTCATGGTAATTTTGATTCTGCCCTTGACTCTGATCTCACTTCCCATAGCGTTTCTCCCACATCAGTCACTCACTTCAAGCACATTGACCTGCTTCTTGTTCCTAAGTATGCCAGACACTCTCTGCTTTAGGGCCTTTGCACTTGCTGTTCTTTCTGCATTGAACACTTTCCATAGATATCTACACTTCTAAATGACTTAACACTCATTCTTTTAGTTTTCCACTCAGATGCCAGTTTTTCACCATTCTGTATAAAATAGCATTCCAAGGCGATGGCACCCACTCCAGTACTCTTGCCTGGAAAATCCCATAGACGGACAAGCCTGGTAGGCTGCAGTCCATGGGGTTTCGAAGAGTCGGACACGACTGAGTGACTTCACTTTCACTTTCACGCACTGGAGAAGGAAATGGCAACCCACTCCAGTGTTTTTGCCTGGAGAATCCCAGGGACAAGGGAGCCTGGTGGGCTGCCGTCTATGGGGTCGCACAGAGTCAGACACGACTGAAGCGACTTAGCAGTAGCAGCAGCAGCAGAAAGTACAAGGTCCCCAAGCCAGTGAATTACCAAGCATAGACTCAGGGACTCCTAGATTCCAGCATCTACAAGCGAGCATGTCAATTCCACCAGCTCTTTCTCTCCTCCAGTTAGTTTGAGGCTAATGGAAGATAACCTTCTTCTTTTTTCTTTTTTCAGCCTAAAGTAATATCTTTATTAAACAGGTTGACTTCTAAATGAACATGGACTTGAGAAATTCTCGTTCAAATGAGATATCCACATAAAGATTACAATAATGTCTTATTTTCATCCTATATTCAATTACTTAAATAATGGCTTTCCCCCCCGAAGTAAGCCCTAGTCGCTCAGTCGTGCCTGACCCTTTGCGACCCCATGGACTGTAGCCCACCAGGCTCCTGTGTCCATGAGATTTTCCAGGCAAGGATACTGGAGTGGGTTGCCATTTCCTTCTCTAAGAAGATAACTTTCTTGGGATGAATTTAGCTAGTTTAAAAGTTTTGATTTGTAACTAAGGAAACACTGTAATCTATGCATGATCTCCAATTAATGTTTTCTAGATATCCAGTAAAAATGTAAAAATAAAATAGCACTCCTACCCTCTACAGCTTACTTTATTTTTGTTGGTGACACCACTCTGGACATAAAACATATTTACTCATTTGTCTTTTATATTGTCTTGTGTTTATTAGAATGCAAGGTCTAAGAGAAGGGACTTTTTGTTGTTCCCTGCTGTGTCCTAGCATTCAGACTGGTTTCAACTAATTGCTCAACAAATATTTGTTGAATAAATGAAGTACAATTGGAAGCCACTGAAGAATTTCACACAGGGGAGACATGATGCTTTCCTAGGTCTGCCAAAAGAAATCAATCTCTCACTTACCTTTCTCCCAAAACATCTTTTGTAATATTCTTTGACTTATAATCACCTGTCAATCTAGTTTTCTCTACTAGATTGTAGAGGACAGGGAATGTGTTTAATTCATCAACAGAGCTTACCACATGTATTTCAGAATTAATGCTGGCAGAATTAAATGGAATTTACTGTTTCTTTGTACAGGAATTCTTTAACTGGCTATGTTTGATTTTCTCAACTTACTGGATTATAAGCTGTCTCTGAGTAGGGGAAATATCCCTGGCCACTTATATCCTCTCAGCATCTCTTAGCAACCAATACATTGTGCTTCTTAAATAGGGTTCAACCTCTGTGTGTTTCTGTCTATATAATTTCTGTACTTAGTGTCTCTTAGTTCTCAATTATAATGGATTCCCAAGCAAAATTCCTGTGTCTATTAGGATAGTTTCAGTTTCTGTTAATCAAAGCTCAATTAAAAGCAGCTTAAATAAGTAAAGTTTGACAAAGGGATTGGCGGAAGGATGCTTTCAGGAATGTGCTGTGACTACAGCTTTTAGCTCTGCCGTTCCAGGTTGTCTCCTCGTGGTCACAAGACAGCTGCAGTGGTTCCCAGTATCACATTCTCACATACTGATTACTCAGAGGCAGGAGAAGGAACTCCTCCTTTTTGGACATCTCTCACATGAAAAGAAAGCCTTCCCCTGGAGCTCTGCAGTGCATTCCCTTCACTGCTCTCTGACTAAAATTGCAACACACGCCCTTGCCTCACGAGTTTGATTAGGGACATGGAAATGTTCTGATTGGCTTATGTCAATGGAGATTCGCTTTCCCTGCGATGGTGGAGGTGCTGTCTTCAGTGCTGAGCCATACAGAAGGTTGATACTCTAACAGCTGAGAAGAAGGCAGACAGGATGGAAGAATGGATTCGGGTTAGTGCCAAGGGTATCTGCCTCATCTTCTACATGCTAGTTCCCCATCCTGAAAGAAGGAAGATATTAGTCGCTCAGTTGCGTCCAACTCATTGTGACCCCATGGACTGTAGCCCACCAAGCTTCTTTGTCCATGGAATTCTCCAGGCAAGAATGCTGGAATGGATTGCCATGCCCTTCTCCGGGGGATCTTCCTGACCCAGGGATTGAACCTGGGTCTCCTGCATTGCAGGCAGATTCTTTACCATCTGAGCCCCCAGGGAAGCCAGTACCCCATCCTGGCTTAATTCAAAAGCCTGAAAAATTGGAGGTCGACAGATACCTCTTCCCACCCAAAACCTAGGGTCACTCTATTTTTCTAACTCACTCTCCTAAATTAAAAAGCTAAACTAAATATCAAGCTGATGACTTATTTAGAAACAAACCCAGAGCAATTATCAATTAATTTGAATTGACACTGAGCACTGAGCAAGTTTCTCATACTCTCTGTGCCTCAGTTTCCTCATCTCTGAGATGAGGAATAGTAACAGTACCTAACTTATGAGGTTAATGTAAAGGTTAAATCAGTTATGATGTGGTCATAATTGATAGCCATAATCTCATTACTGACAGATTCTGTACTTGCAAATTTGTCTACTCACTAAATTTACTTGTAACCTCAGTATCAATACCTCTGGCAATGGTGTGGTCATTCATGGAGATGCAGGAAAAAAAACTTAAGTTGCTCAAAGTGCATGTTCCCAGGAGAGGTTGGACACAGTGACACCACCTTCTTGTTTCAGCTCTCATACTATAAACAGGGGTTCTTTTCATGGTCTGTTTAGTGTCATTTTTAAAAAAGTGTCTTTGTTCTTTTTGTTGGTGATTTTGTTGTTTAAGATGGCCCTAAGGCATAGCAGTGCTGTGCTGTCTGATGTTCCTGAATACAAAGAGACTGTGATGTCCCTTGTGAGAAAATACCTATGTTAGATAAGCTTCATTCAGGAATGAGCTATAGTGCGGTTGGCCATGACTTCAATGCAAATGATTGAACAATATATGTTACACAAGGTATCTTTAAATCCAAAAACACATTAAAAGAGGAACTCCCCAGGTCATTAGGTGCGCAATATGTTATTGGAGATCAGTGGAGAAATAATTTCAGAAAGAATGAAGGGATGGAGCCAAAGCAAAAACAATACCCAGTTGTGCATGTGACTGGTGATAGAAGCAAGATCGAATGCTGTAAAGAGCAATATTGCATAGGAACCTGGAATGTCAGGTCCATGAATCAACGCAAATTGGAAGTGGTCAAACAAGAGATGGCAAGGGTGAACATCGACATTCTAGGAATCAGTGAACTAAAATGGACTGGAATGGGTGAATTTAACTCAGATGACCATTATATCTACTACTGTGGGCAGGAATCCCTCAGAAGAAATGGAGTAACCATCATGGTCAACAAAAGAGTCCGAAATGCAGTACTTGGATACAATCTCAAAAATGACAGAATGATCTCTGTTCGTCTCCAAGGCAAACCATTCAATATCACAGTTATCCAAGTCTATGCCCCAACCAGTAATGCTGAAGAAGCTGAAGTTGAATGGTTTCCCCAGCAGTTTCAGGGCATGGAGACGGGGCAGCATGAGGCGCCCAAAGGAAAGTGACTTCTGGGCCAAAGGAGCCAGCAATTCATCCCCTCCTGTCCTCCAGACCCCCAGATCCACAGGAGAAAGGAAATAATGAGCCCATTGGCTATTCTCTGCTCAATTCTTTTTCCTGCTGGCTGGCAGGAGATTCGGGATTGGTTTGACTCTCTATGTGAGTTGCTGAAAGTAACACAAGGCCCCACTGAAGTCATCCTGGCAGGGACAGGCCAGCCCCTGCTGTGACAGGTGCTTACCTAGGCCAGCTGGAGCACTGCTCCCACTCTCCTGCCCTCTGGCTGGCAGGAGTGTCTGTGGACACAGATCCCTGCACCATTTCAGGGCCAGGCCTGGGAGCCACCTCGTCTGCTCTGACTCTCCCCTTCAAAGTCTGAGTTTCAGCACGTGTTGCCATGAACTCCACAAGGTCTGCATCATACATAAAAGAGAAACGGAGGCTGGAGAGATTTCCTGTGAAACCCCACTGTGCGACCCAGTCAGCGTCTCACGCCTAGCTATGGAGGCCCTTAGAAGTCGGTGGGTGGCTGTAAATTTCTAGCATGCTCCCTGGATTGTCATCTGGCTGTGAACTCTAGCAGAAGTGTACCAAGGGCAAAGCCAGCCCTCCAGGCCAGAGGGGCAGCGGGGCAGCTCAGAAACAGGCCTGCCAAGAGCAGACTCCATGACTGGGAGAGGCAAGGAAGCCAGGGAGGAGGTCAGACCTGTGGGCAATCGGCCAACACCGTCTGCCCCACCCCACCCCGAGCAGCCCAGCAGGATCGGAATCTCTGCCCGGCACAGTGGGCAAGCATGAGGACCCAGCTGCCCACTCCAGGCACCAGTCAGAAGGCACCCTGCCTTCCAAAGCATGCGGACGCAGTGGAGAGCCAGTGCCCCAGATCTGGCCAGCCAACCCAAGCAAGCCCCAAATTCAGCTCAGGACAGGATGGTGGCAGCTGTGAGCCAGGGATAGCTTGTGTTGGGCCCACTGCCCAGGGCTCCTGAGCAGACAGGGGGAGGCTGAGGCCTGCTCGCATGTGTGGATGTCCAAGATTGACGCGTCTGCAGGGTGGTTTTCTCCTTGAGCCTCTCTTCTTGGCCCGTGGACCGCCACCTTCTCACTGTGAGCCCACACGGTCACCCTCTGGATGTGGTCGTGTCCGTATCTCATCTCGTCATATGGACACCAGGCATATTGGATTCGGGCACACTCACGTGACTTCTTTCTTACTTCACGCAGTCCTTTTCTGAGGTACTGGGCACTAAGGCTTCAACACAGGGATTTTAGAGGAGACACGCAGTTCAGCCCATAATTCCTGTCCTCATCTATGCCCTGTACCAACTGGGAGTCCATCTGACCCTGCATAACAGGAAGGGACAACACGCAAGCAGAAGTGTAAGTCTCTCTCAAATTAAAGACCAGAGGCGGGCAGGCTGGGGGTGCCCAGCAGCTCTGCTTCCCCAGATCCCCGGGGAACCACCTGATGGCCCTGTCAAACCTGGCCCCTTCCCTAGGTCTCCCAGCTGAAGCTACAGTTCCGGCCATCACAGCTGCACTGCCAGCATTAGGAAGAAGGAACAGACAAAGACAGACGGGTAAACAGCACCCTGACTACCTTCAAGGAAGATTCCAGAAATTGCCCTCTCCCCTTCTCCTCACATGTCATTGCCTGAACTTCACCACGTGGCCACACCTATTTGCAAAGGAGCCTGAGCTGCACCCTTTACTCCAGGTGGCCCTGTGTGAAACAGGGAGGAGTCTGCTCACTGTCGAAAAAGAGGGGTGCGAATAATGGGGCTTAGTGGGTGACTTGGGCAATGATCTCCATCACACACACCCTTGTGTTCACCTGAAATGGTATTTCACTGTTGTTTTCATTTGCATTTTTCCAATAATTACTGAAATCGGCTATCATTTCATTTTTATTGCCTATTTGTAGTTTTCTGTCTTAGAACTTCCTTATTTTCTCTTCTTGGAATTGCCAGTTTTCCTTTTTGGGTTGTTTTCATCTTTTTATCAATTTGTAAAAGTGTTTACTTACATATTCTAGGATAATCCTTTGTCTATATATATATATATATATATATACATATATATATTTTTGGCTGTTCCACATGATATATGGAATCTTAATTCTACAGTCAGGGACTGAACTCCTGCCCCCTGCAGAGGGAGCTCAGAATCTTAATTATTGGACTGCCAGGGAAGTCCTTTTGTCTTTATGTTGCAAATATTTTATCCTCATCTGTCCTTTTTCTCATTTGTTTATGACATCCTTTGTCATAAAACAGATTTTCAGTTTCAGAGTACAAACTGTATCAGTCCTTTCTTTTGTGGTTTATTTTTAATTTGAATGTCCTTTAAGGCAGTGTGTGCCCCGGGGTTGTAACCGTATCCTCCTATATTTCTTTAACGCTTCAGTTCTTTCCTTTCTTATGTTTAGGTCTTCGATTGATCTGGAATTTACTTGTTTAAAGCCATGAACGATAGATCTAACTTTTTTCTCACAAGTCGATCGTTTGCAGTCTTGGCCTGTTTCCTTGCAGCCCCACCCTGGCCCCTCCTCTGCTTCAGCCTGCCCCGTGGGGTGCTGACCCTAATGTTGCACCTCCCTAGGCCACCACGTCGCCAGGCTTCCAGCCGGACTCAGGCCCGAGAAAGCGCTGGCAGGAGGCTGGAGGGCAGGAGGGAGGGAGAGCTGGGGCGCTTGCCCTCCCGCTCCGGCCGAGCCGCCGCTCTGGAACAGGCGGCACCTGCTCTGTGGCTCTGGCTCTGCTGAGTGAGCCAGCTGTGCACCCAGCCTCAGCCAGCGGACCCCAATCCATTCCATTCCTCCCGCCGAGGCCAGGCCTGGCTGCACCTCTGGCCCCCACTGGCTATTTTCATCACCTGTGTAACTAGTTTCATGCACTCAATTGCTTCTGTTATGAAAACTCTTTTCCTTTCCTGAGTGTGCCATGGCTGATACAAAGAGCTAATTGGCCTTACCCTATTTGATTAAAAAGAAAAGAATAAGAGCTCTCCCCCTGGACTGGAAATGCACTTCTGTCTTGCGCTAAATGCTCACACGTGCGTGGCTGGCTCTGGCTTCCTCCGAGCCCTTTACTGTCCTTCTTCTTGTGCCAGCACCACCCTGTTGCACACTCACAGACCCTCACTCTCTAGACAGACCTGGAAGAACCCCACTGTCATTCTTTTTCAGAAGCATTTCCTTCTTACCCATGATGTCTTCCACATGAATTTTGGGATCAGTTTGATGAGTTTCACACACACACACACACAAATCCTCCATACTGAGATTTTGATTGAGATTGCATTGAACTTATATTAATTTGAAGAGAATGAAGTCTTCAGGATATTGAATATTTCCATTGTTAAATGTGACCTTTCTTTCCATTAACTGTGAAGATTTGTTATGCTTTTCAGAAAGGGTTTATGATATCCAACACTTTAATCCTCTCATATTTTGCTAGATTCATTCCTTGATGTGTCCTGTTCTCTGTATTGTCATTGGTATTTCCTTTGTATTATGTTTTTAATTAGTTATTGCTGCAGTTAGGAATGCTTTGATTTTTAGGGTGATCTTCTATTTTACCGTCTTACTGAAGTCTCTAATTAACTTTAATAATTTGACAGGTGATTGAATCTCTTGAATTGCCTAGGTAGAGGGCCATATCTACAAATAATGACAGGGTTTTTTCTCTTCCTTTGCAATATCAGCTTTTTTATGGCCAAGATTCCAGTTTTTCGCCATAGTGACAGAGAACTTGAACTTAACTCCATCCTCACTTTTAAAAGGAAGCAGCCTAATATTTCACTTTTATATGTGATATTTGCTTTAGATTTCTGAAAGACATTCTTTACCAAGTTAAGAAAGTTTTCTTTCATTCCTAAGAGTTTATTTTGGGGGGATTCTTCTTTTTTTAAATCAGGAATAGAAGAGCTTCTACTTTCAATAATGATGGGTATGTAGAATAAAGTATTTTAAAAATAAATAAATAATGATGGGTATGTAATTTGGGCCAACCCTTCCACTGAAGCAGAGCAGAAAAACTGAAGCAAAAATTTAAAAATCTGTTAGACTGCATCACAACACTAACAAGATAATAAATAATTCCCTCGCAGTTCCTGGGAGAGGATGGAGGTCTGAGAAGTGTGCCCACTGCTACTCACTATGGAGGCCAGAATTCTAAGTCAGCTCCAAAATACCTGGCACCAGTAATCGCCTACCTTCTCTAGGGTATTAAAGCATTCATCTAGGCACTTTTGTGAAGTGATTTTGCAAATGTGTTTGATGTCCTGAATCAGCCTATCTTTAACCAGGAGACTAACCTTGGTGGGAAAGACTTAATTAGATGAATCTTTAAAAGGGACAGTGTGGTTCCTGGCAAAGGAGATTCAAAGTGTGAGAGAGTCCATGTGGCGGAAGAGTGCCCTTTGCTGGCTTGGAAGATGGAGGGGCCCTATCGCTGCACATGTAGGCAGCCTCTAGGAAAGGAGGGTGGCCTGTGGCTGACAGCTAGCGAGGGACCTCAGTCTAACAAACGGACGGAAATGAGGTCTGCCAAAGAACTGAATGAGGCTGAAAGCCGCCTAAGTGTTCCAGATAAAATGCAGCCTGGCCAGCAACCTGATTTCTGCCCGGTAAGACCATGAGCAGAGGTATCCTATCCCCTAGTGCCAGACCTTTGACCTGCACATCTGTGAACTAATGAACAGGTCCTGCTATAAGCGGCTAAATTTGTAGTCATCTGAAACAGATACATTCACTGCTTCCTAAGGAGACAGCTAAGACCTTAAGTGACATCTCAATGGCTTCAAGAGGGAATTGAGGCCAAAGGCTGCTCTCTGAAAACTGAAAAACACACATTGAAATAATTAATGAATCAAAGAGAAATATCACAATGTAAGTTAGAAAATATGCTGGAGTTAATGAAAATACTATGTATTAAAATTTGTAAGATTGCAATTGAAGCCATGATTACTTGGAACTACGGGTTTAAACACAAGTATTACAAAATATAAGGCTGAAAATAACAGCTAAATAAATCAAAGAAAGTAAAAGGAACGAGATAATAAAATGTATATACATTCATTAAAATTTTAAGGTATGCAAGAAAAAGGGTCAGCTAAGCAAAAATTTGGTTCATTGGTAAACCTTGCAGAGATTGAGCAAGAAATAAAGAAGAAGAAGAAAACAGAAAATGATGTCAGAAATGAAAAAGAACATATCACTAAAGATCTTACAGACGTTCAAGACAAGAGGACAGAAGGTTACCAGAGAATACAGTTACCATATATATAGTGTGTGTTAGTCACTCAGTCACGTCTGACTCTTTGCGACCCAAAAGACTGTAGCCCAGCAGGCTTCTCTGTTCATGGAATTTTCCAGGCAAGAATACTGGAGCGGGTTGCCATTTCCTATGTCAGGGGCTCTTCCCAACCCCAGGATCGAACCCAGGTCTCCTGAATTACAGGCAGAAAGAAATGCAAAAAAGCAAAATGGCTGTCTGGGGAGGCCTTACAAATAGCTGTGAAAAGAAGAGAGGCAAAAAGCAAAGGAGAAAAGGAAAGATATAAGCATCTGAATGCAGAGTTCCAAAGAATAGCAAGAAGAGATAAGAAAGCCTTCTTCAGCAATCAATGCAAAGAAATAGAGGAAAAGAACAGAATGGGAAAGACTAGAGATCTCTTCAAGAAAATTAGAGATATCAAGGGAACATTTCGTGCAAAGATGGGCTTGATAAAGGATAGAAATGATTTGGACCTAACAAAAGCAGAAGATATTAAGAAGAGGTGGCAAGAATACACGGAAGAACTGTACAAAAAGATCTTCAAGACCCAGATAATCATGATGATGTGATCACTCATCTAGAGCCAGACATCTTGGAATGTGAAGTCAAGTGGGCCTTAGAAAGCATCAC
>SJYC01003925.1:0-31867 GCA_006408675.1 Madoqua kirkii | reverse complement strand
AAATTAGAGATACTAAGGGAATATTTCCTGCAAAGATGGGAACAATAAAGGACAGAAATGGTCTGGACCTAACAGAAGCAGAAGATATTAAGAAGAGGTGGCAAGAATACACAGAAGAACTGTACAAAAAAGATCTTCATGACCCAGATAATTATGATGATGTGATCACTATTCTAGAGCCAGACATCTTGGAATGTGAAGTCAAGTGGGTCTTAGAAAGCATCACTATGAACAAAGCTAGTGGAGGTGATAGAATTCTAGTTGAGCTGTTTCAAATCCTGAAAGATGATGCTGTGAAAGGGCTGCACTCAATATGCCAGCAAATGTGGAAAACTCAGCAGTGGCCACAGGACTGCAAAAGGTCAATTTTCATTCCAATTCCAAAGAAAGGCAATGCCAAAGAATGCTCAAACTACCGCACAATTGCACTCATCTCACATGCTAGTAGAGTAATGCTCAAAATTCTCCAAGCCAGGCTTCAGCAATACGTGAGCCGTGAACTCCCTGATGTTCAAGCTGGTTTTAGAAAAGGCAGAGGAACCAGAGATCAAACTGCCAATATCCGTTGGATCATGGAAAAAGCAAGAGAGTTCCAGAAAAACATCTATTTCTGGTTTATTGACTATGCCTAAGCTTTTGACTGTGTGGATCACAATAAACTGTGGAAAATTCTGAAAGAGATGGGAATACCAGACCACCTAACTTGCCTCTTGAGAAATCTATGCAGGTCAGGAAGCAACAGTCAGAACTGGACATGGAACAACTGACTGGTTCCAGACAGGGAAAGGAGTACATCAAGGCTGTATCTTGTCATCCTGCTTATTTAACTTCTATGCAGAGTACATCATGAGACATGTTGGACTGGAAAAACACAAGCTGGAATCAAGATTGCTGGGAGAAATATCAATAACCTCAGATATGCAGATGACACCATTCTTAAGGCAGAAAGTGAAGAAGAACTAATAAGCCTCTTGATGAAAGTAAAAGAGGAGAGTGAAAAAGTTGGCTTAAAGCTCAACATTCAGAAAATGAAGATCATGGCATCCGGTCCCATCACTTCATGGGAAATAGATGGGGAAACAGTGTCAGAGTTTATATTTTTGGGCTCCAAAATCACTGCAGATGGTAACTGCAGGCCATGAAATTAAAAGATGCTTACTCCTTGGAAGAAAAGTTATGACCAACCTAGATAGTATATTCACAATCAGAGAAATTACTTTGCTGACTAAGGTCCACCTAGTCAAGGGTATGGTTTTTCCAGTGGTCATGTATGGATGTGAGAGTTGGAATGTGAAGAAGGCTGAGTGGTGAATAATTGCTGCTTTTGAACTGTGGTGTTGGAGAAGACTCTTGAGAGTCCCTTGGACTGCAAGGAGATCCAACCAGTCCATTCTGAAGGAGATCAACCCTGGGATTTCTTTGGAAGGAATGATGCTAAAGCTGAAACTCCAGTACTTTGGCCACCTCATGAGAAGAGTTGACTCATTGGAAAAGAGTCTGATGCTGGGAGGGATTGGGGGCAGGAGGAGAAGGGGACGACTGAGGATGAGATGGCTGGATGGCATCATGGACTCGATGGGCATGAGTGTGAGTGAACTCCGGGAGATGGTGATGGACAGGGAGGCTTGGCGTGCTGCGATTCATGGGGTCTCGAAGAGTTGGACATGACTGAGCGACTGAACTGAACTGAAGGTGTCTTTAAACCCAAATACACATTAAAAAAAGGTTTTATGCCCATCAATGGACAAAAACATGATCAGAGGCTCATAGGTACCCAGCCCTGTGTTTCCCCTAGGACTTGTGGCTTGGAATTCTTAATTCAGTGTTCACAGGGCTTTTGTAGAACATGACTACCATGAATTACACTAATCTACCATATTTAAAGTGTTGAGGATAGCTTCTATCATGTAGTAGAAACCATATAATTGTTAGTCAATGCTGTGCATGCAGGCTAAGTTGCTTCAGTGGTGTCCCACTCTGTGTGGCCCTCTGAACTGTAGCCTACCAGGCTCCTCTGTTGATGGAATTCTCCGGACAAGAATACTGGAGTGGGTTGCCATTTCCTACTCCAGGGTATCTTCCCAACCCAGAGATCAAACCCATGTCTCTTGTGTTTCCAGCATGGGCAGGTGGATTCTTCAACACTAGCGCCATTTGGGAAGCCCAGTCTTAATGCGAACCAGTGTTTAACAATAGTATTCTCTAAACTAGAATGATACTAGAACCTCAGAATATTCTCCACATAAATATGAACTGAATCTATATTTCATTCCATTTAGTTTATGTCCCTGGAAAGTAAACAAACAAACAAACACAAACAACCACACACAGAGCTGGTTCCACAACCAGAGAACTGGGAGTGGAAGGATTTAACACAAACAACCACACACACAGCTGGTTCCACAACCAGAGAACTGGGAGTGGAAGGATTTGACTTCATTCAAAGCCCACAAGAGCATGGCCAAAAGAAAAAACAAAAACAAAACAAAACCCCAAAACACAAAATAACAACAACAACAAAAAGCAAAAAAGAAGAAAAAAAGAAAAAGGATGCCCTAAAAAAAAAAATGTCCACAAGGGTGACCCTGGCTAAGTCACGGGGGGTGAGAGGCAGGAGGCACTGACCCTCACAAGCTGCAGAATTCCAGTTGCATGGCATGAAAGAAAAGAAAGCAGAAGTTCAGCTTCTCAGTGGTGTCCAGCTGTTTGGGACTCCACGGACTTAGCCAGTCAGGCTCCTCTGTTCATGGGATTCTTCAGGCAAGAATACTGGAGTGAGCTGCCATTCCCTTCTCCAGGGGATCTTCCCGACCCAGGGATGGAACCCAGGTCGCCTACACTGCAGGCAGATTCTTTGCCACCTGAACCACCAGGGACGCTCCGCATGACCACCTGTGAAGGAGCGAGAGCCCTGTCTCCACTAGCAGGAGCCCTTGGCTCAGGTTATTATGTCCAGCCCAGAGCAGAGGAGCTCAGGCCCCAGCATCTGCTGAAGGAGGGAAGCTAGGTCTGCTCCAGCCACATGTGGGAGCAGTATTTCTAGGCACTCACGAGCATCCTCTCAATCTTATTCTTGTTCCTCGTGGGCCTGGGTGGGGGGAATTAGAATTGAAGCTCTGCTTGAGCTTCACCTTAATGGGAAATGAAAAGGATAGGAGAAATTCCAAGCTGGGCTTTGGGGGGAAAGGAGTGAATGATTCCATTCCGTATACTCTTAGCTTTAAATATTACTATGACACAACAGTTTCAATCTATGTATAGAACAGCCTATTCAAAGTCATTTAGAATATAGGATAACAATGCCAAAATAATTTCAGTGTAAGTCTTTGATCTCCTCATTATAATGCCATTACCATACCATTATTAGCTAAGATTACAGTGACAAATCAATTTTAATTGAAGTCTTTGGAGATGCCATTTATAATGCTATTATCATGTGAATTTGCAATGGAAAAGTTACTTGAGCAAGCTTGTTGAAACAGAGTTATAATGCCACTATAATGGAAAATTTTGATGGCAAAATTATCCCAAGTCTATAGAGACTGGTGATTATCATATAAAACAATAGACCTTGAAAAAGATACTTCCTCCAAACCCCCAGTAATAAATCATGCTTTGGATAGTATCTACTGATCAAAGAATATCTTTCTCATAGAATGAGTTCACATAAAACATAGAGTTCTGAAGCAGATAAAAGGCTCTATTTTATAGTTGAGAAACCAGACAGAAAGGAAGGACATGTGACTTGCCCAAGGTCATACAGTGAGTGCCGACCCTGAACTTAACCCCAGGTTCTCTGACTCTTAGTCTTCAGGCTTTTGACAAGATTTTAGCGGTCCTGACTTTACCCTGTCTTTTAAGAACAGGACTCCAGTGACTTCTCTGGTGGTCCAGGAGTTAAGAATTTGCCTGCAATGCAGGGGAAGCTGGTTCAACCCCTGGTTGGGAAATCAAGATCCTACTTGTTGTGGAGCAACTAAACCAGCACACTGCAGCTACATGCCACAACTAGAGAATTTCTTGTGCTACAAAAGAAAATATCCACATGACTCAACAAAGATCACATGTGCCACAGCTAAGACTCTATGCAACCAAAAATGAAAAACAAGCAAACAGAAACAGGTCTTCAGGAAAACAGACAGATGGCGAGATCAACATCAGGCTAGAACAAGAGGAGAATTTCCAGATCATGGGGCTGTTGTGAGATATTCCTTTTGGATTAGAAGATCCTTGTAGAATTTTCAGTATGTAGTGATTCCAGGACTCCCAGTGTCAGGAAGCTGGGCCACGCAGAAGTTGGGATTTCCTCCTGGCTCCATGCTTTTCTGGGAGAGAATGCGTCTTTCCTAGAAGAGAAATTTAAACTCCTTCATCTTTGAGTAGATGAAGACAGAAAGGGAAAAACATCACATTGCACAAAGGAGTTGCTTCATTTAGGCAACCAAGGACTTGCTAAACATAAAATTTTAGATTAGTTGTTGATGAAACAGAGTGTTTAATTCAGTCACCCTGGGAAGTCACTGCCCCAAACTTGCTTCCTGTTAGAGGGGCTTCCATCCTCAGAGCGTGTCTTGTATTGGCTCTCTTCTTACCTAATTTGTCCAAAACCTAGCCAGCCTCCTATCACTTGAAAAAGCTTCCTCTGTTCCTAGCTCATTACTCTCATTTTTCTCCCCTTTGCCCTGGCCTCCTTTTGAGCAGAAAGGGCAGGACTGTGCAGAGGGAATTCTTTCTTTCCCCCATATCCAGTCTCTTTCCTGGACTATTCTACCACAATCCAAACCTTCTGGCTCATTTGCTCTGAACTTGTTTATTCCCTAGAATGAGCATCTAACATTTTTGGAGGGCTTGCATGTGCCAGGTCCAGTGCTAATGACTTTATTTAGCAAATCTTGGGATAACAATCACAATGTATGAACCCAGGGCTTCATGGAGTCACCTATCCAGGATCACATCTGCAGCTCGAATACGACCTTGGTGTATTGGATCCTGGAGCCTAAGCTCTTCACCACTTGGTGTCTCAGAGCCAGTTTAGTTTAGCATGGTGGCTGAGCAGTTTCTGGAGCCACACAACTGTGCTCACATCTTGGCTCTACAATTTACTTGCTCTGTTACATTGAGCCAGCTACTTAAGCTCCATGTTCTTTGGTTTTTTTCATTGTGGACATGAGGCTATATAATAATACCTGGTGCCCAGACTCTGGGAGTCTTCATGTGTGCTAAGTTGCTTCAGTCATGTCTGACTCTTTGTGACCCCATGGATTGTAGCCCGCCAGGCTCATCTGTCCATGGGATTCTCCAGGCAAGAATACTGGAGTGATTACCATGCTCTCCTCTAGGGGCTCTCCCAACCCACAGATCAAACCTGAGTCTCTCCTATATCCTGCATTGGCAGATGTGTTCTTTACCGCTAGTCCAACCTGGGATGTCCAGACACTGGGAGCTGTAAGTGAAAGCTTTGTGCTGCCTTCCTTTTCAATGACATGACCAGATTCTCCAGATTTGTCAATGCCGGGCAAGGATGAGAAGTGAGACACTGTAAATTGGTGATTTTGCATGCACTCCCCCATGCCAAGTGTGGATGTATACATTTGACACATGTGCACAACTTAAGGAGGAAAACTAGACCTTGGGAAAGGCTGCTCGCTGCTTTTGATTGGCAGATGACAGTCTCAAAGGGGAAGGATTCAAGAGGATGAACTCAGGGATTATCCCCAAGTGGGATGAAACCCAGTTTCACAAAGTCAAGGCCAAAACATTAGTGTGCCTCACTGGCTGTGGGAAAAGTGGTGTAACTAATTACCCCAAACTAATTTGGCTGTAAGTTAAGCTGTAGATACCTCCATACAATTCTCAAGGCCTCTGTCCCACAGCCATAGCCTGAACAATGGCTCAGGAATGCCAGAATTCCGAGTTCTCATCCTGGCTCTGCTACTGGTCTGTTCCGTGATTGTAGATCACTAATCCCCACCATGCCTCTACTTCCCTCTTGCCAAATACCAGCCCGTCTCCCTGGGCAATTTGGAGGGAAAACCAATAAAAAGGATTAGGGACAAGACCCACCCTCCGGATTGTTAATAAAAGTGGTATTTTGTACTCAATTATTTGCATCTAAACCCTTTATAGTCTCAGTTTGGTAGGCGCCCCTCTCCCTCTCATCTTTCTATTCTTGGCTTTTTCTCCCCCTCCTCCGTGGAGAGCTAAACACTGTGTATAAGGTAGAGTATCTTGCAGTGAAGTGAAACTCTGGATGAAGGGGAATTGGCCGCGCTGTGACATTTCAAGCAGTTGCCGTCCAAGGGAGATATTCACCTAAGGGATGCCCCCAGCCCAGCAAACAAAGAAGCAATAGCGAAAATGCCACGGCAGCTCTGAGTCTCTCAATGTGACTTGACTGCTGCTGTCTGTGTTAGGCTGGCTAGCGCCTGAGCAAAGGTGATACAGAGATTCTGAATGCCAAGAAAAATAATAAAATTGCCAGTGTGTTGGAAATGCAAGTAACTCCAAGAGCAGAAATAATGAACACAACACTGATGGAAATAAATGATGTACTTTGCTTTAGAGATATTACTTGAATAACTGATGTTGTAGTGTGTAGGGCAATGGTTTCAAATGCATCTGATTATACATTTTCATGTTTCCCCCCACCAATCTTTCAGATCAGTATAAATTGCTGTATGTAGCAGGCATGTCTTGATCTTTAGCTGCCATGACAACAGGATAGAAGAGAAATGCATTTTCATAACAATTGCTGGCAATGTTTAGTATCACTGCTACTTTGTATCAGGGAAAGGCTGGCTTTTGGGAGAAAACAGCATTGTTTTCTTTAGCTTGAAAGCTCTAGTTATAATAATTGAAAAAATAATAAGTAGAAATTGTTGTTTACAGAAAAAGTAGGTAGATGGAGGTAAAGCCTGGGGTACGGATGAGGAGACGGTGAGACAGATCTCTGCCTGGGAAGACGGTAACACCAACGAGTGGGAACATGGTATAAAGCTACCTAGAAAGTATGTAATTGGGTAATCAGATCAGCAAATTGAGTCAAATGATGTGTTTTTAAGTGATATAATCAGTTTTCACAAGCCGGTAGAAATATGTATATGTATCTTCCCCTCTCCACTTATTTTAACCCAAATCTTCTAAAATAGCTTAGGGAGCAAAATGCTAAACACTGTGTATAAGGTAGAGTATCTTGCAGTGAAGTGAAACTCTGGATGAAGGGGAATTGGCCGCGCTGTGACATTTCAAGCAGTTGCCGTCCAAGGGAGATATTCACCTAAGGGATGCCCCCAGCCCAGCAAACAAAGAAGCAATAGCGAAAATGCCACGGCAGCTCTGAGTCTCTCAATGTGACTTGACTGCTGCTGTCTGTGTTAGGCTGGCTAGCGCCTGAGCAAAGGTGATACAGAGATTCTGAATGCCAAGAAAAATAATAAAATTGCCAGTGTGTTGGAAATGCAAGTAACTCCAAGAGCAGAAATAATGAACACAACACTGATGGAAATAAATGATGTACTTTGCTTTAGAGATATTACTTGAATAACTGATGTTGTAGTGTGTAGGGCAATGGTTTCAAATGCATCTGATTATACATTTTCATGTTTCCCCCCACCAATCTTTCAGATCAGTATAAATTGCTGTATGTAGCAGGCATGTCTTGATCTTTAGCTGCCATGACAACAGGATAGAAGAGAAATGCATTTTCATAACAATTGCTGGCAATGTTTAGTATCACTGCTACTTTGTATCAGGGAAAGGCTGGCTTTTGGGAGAAAACAGCATTGTTTTCTTTAGCTTGAAAGCTCTAGTTATAATAATTGAAAAAATAATAAGTAGAAATTGTTGTTTACAGAAAAAGTAGGTAGATGGAGGTAAAGCCTGGGGTACGGATGAGGAGACGGTGAGACAGATCTCTGCCTGGGAAGACGGTAACACCAACGAGTGGGAACATGGTATAAAGCTACCTAGAAAGTATGTAATTGGGTAATCAGATCAGCAAATTGAGTCAAATGATGTGTTTTTAAGTGATATAATCAGTTTTCACAAGCCGGTAGAAATATGTATATGTATCTTCCCCTCTCCACTTATTTTAACCCAAATCTTCTAAAATAGCTTAGGGAGCAAAATCTGAGGAATTTTAGAAAAGAATACACTTTGGGGAGATATTGCACGTTAAAAAAAAAAAATCTAGGCAAACCTGTGCTCCAGCAGAAAGGCAGTGGGGTGGGCTTTTCTCTCCTGGTTCTCTGAAATCTGTGTGTCTTACAACTAGTGGTCAGTGGTGAGGACCTATGGTCTGAGCCCCCTCCATCCCCCAGGTCCTCAGCCTGCCTTTTGTTTGTAGAAAAGCTTTAGCCAAAGATTAAGTTTACATCCAAGAAATGAGAAAATGCAGAAACAAAGGGAAACCTTAGAAGGAGACCAAAAAGTAATAGTTTAGTCATTAAGCAAAGTCAAGGACATTTAGTTGCTCCTCAGGGGTCATAGATAACATTCTGAGCTATAGCCTTTGAGCTGCCTTATGAGTATGAAGTCTCCACCAGGTTCAATTAATACATGATGACCAGTCTGCAGCCGTGACATGCACATGCATGCAAGCTAAGTCGATTCAGTTGTGTTTGACTCTCTGGGACCCCGTGGACTGTATGTAGCCCACCAGGCTCCCCTGTCCAATGGATTCTCCAGGCAGGAATACTGGAGTGGGTTGCCACACCCTCCTCCAGGGGATCTTCCTGACCCAGAATCGAAGTGGGTGGATTCTGCAGCTCTTGCGCTGCAGGCAGATTCTTTACCAGCGGGGAAGATGTAGCTAGGACATGCTGTGCTGTGCTTGGTTGCTCATGTCCTACTCTTTGTGACCCTCTTGATTGTAGCGCACTAGGCTTCTCTGTCCATGGAAATTCTCCATGCAAGAATACTGGAGTGGGTTGCCATGCCCTCCCACAGGAGATTTCTTGTCTTCGAGATAGAACCCATGGTTCTTAAGTCTTCGGCATTGGCAGGTGGGTTCTTTACCCCTAGTGGTGCCTGGGAAGCCCTCATTGGGTTTGGGGAGGGTTTAATGAGATAAGGCATGACAAGGACATCTTAAAGGACCTGCTATGTTGATGAGTGTTCAAAATGTGGGAGCCATCATTAGTATTGCTACAGGATAATTTGACCAATGAAGAAAATCTGGATGACCCTTATTTCCTACACCAAGCTCTTCATGGTCCTTAATGTTTGTTTTCAGAGTGTTTGAAGGAATTAGATAACTCTCAGATCACTGATGTCTTACAGTTCTTGGATCAGTCATGTTCCTGGCAGGACACAGAATTGCCTCCAAAAGGATTTGACTAAAGAGAGTTCTGGGAAGGACTGACTTATCCAGGTGTGGGCAGAGTTAAGGGGCCAGTCAAGGATGCTGAGGTCTCTAGGGATCAATCAGAGTGGGAAGGCTGAAGAAATAAAAGGGAAAAAGAAAAGGATTAGAATCTGGGAGAGATGGAGCCATAGGGGAGAGGCAACCTTTGTCAGAGGCACAGCTCTGCAGTAGGGAAAATGAGGGAGAAAATCCTGGCTTTTTCTCCTCTCACCAGCTGATCTCTTGCTGGTGGCTTTCATTTGCTTCCTCTAACCGGAAGACAGATGGCAAAGATGCAGACCACGGGGATTAGCTGCTTGGAAGCACAGAGGGAGAGGGGCAAAAAAAATGGGTCCTTGGAGGCAAATGGAAATGATGGCAGCCAGCAATGCAGGCTCATCAGGGGATACCGTGGGTTCTGTCCAGACCATGGCAATAATGTAAATATTGCAATAAAGCAAGTGGCATGAATTTTTTGGTTCACAGTGTGAAAAAAGTTGTGTTTCCACTCTACTCTAGTCTATGAAGTGTGTGATAGCGTCATGCCTAAGAAAATATGTACATAATTTAATTAAAAATAACACTGTTGGAAAAATGGCACTGATAGACTTGCTCTGTGCAGGGTTGCCACAAACTCTCAATTTGTAAAATGCAGTAACTGTGAAGTACACTAAAGCAAAATGAGGTATGTTTGTACAGTATTTATCTGTGCTTAGTGTGATTTTTTTTTGTTGTTTCTAGCACAGGCTTTTAAGAATTGTTATAGAACTGTTTATTTTTTTGTCTGTTATTTTCTCACTCCTCTGGTGAAATTACAAGTTCATTGAAGGCAAAGATTATGGCTTATTTCTCTTCCAGTCTAAAAAAGTTTTAGCACAAGGCAAAAATCAATGCTGACAATAAATAGCTACTTATCTAATTGATGAAAAAAATAGTCATTATTATAGCAGACAGGATTTACTATGTATTATGTGTAAATACAACACTTTAACAGATTGAATCCCCATAACAGCCCTATGGAAGGTATTATTATCAACTCCCACTTTGCAGATGAGGTAACTGAGGTCCAGAGTGGTTGAGGAGTGACTAAATAGCCAATATGTTTCTTCTCAATGTCTCTGTAGAGAGGGAGAGAATGACTTTCATCACAGACCCCCAAAGACACAGAAGACAAAGAACAAAATAGAAATTTAAAGTCAAGTGAGCTGGGTAGATTTTAGATCCTCCTTTCCAGTAGGGCAGGGGTTCCTAGTCTTCTCTGTGAACATTTTAGGTGGTGAGTGAGTTATTATTTTAGGTGGCGTACATGACGTTGAATTGGATAGAAACACAGCTGTTCTTTTTCAGTTCTCTTTTTGTTTTAGCTATAAAGTATTTTAGAAATTGAGTATAATTGATGTGCAACATTATATGTTACAGGTGTACAATATAGTGATTCACAATTTTTAAAGGTTATACTCCTTTTATAGTTATTATAAAATATTGGCCATATTCTTTTTCAGTTCTCATGTAATCCTTCTGATTATATTAAGAAGAAAGTCTCAGATGGGTGCTAGCCTTTAACACCTAACACCTGCAAAATCTTCCTTTTTACGGAGAGAGACTCAGACTCAGCCTTCGCAGGCAGCACGGTATCTATCTGGAATTTTAAGCATATATATTTTTTCTATTATAAGTGATATTTACTTTTCTTTTAAAATAGTGATACAAAATTTTCTTTAAAACAGCATTTAAAAAGAAAATGCCTTTCCAATGTAGGAAACACGCTTATAGTTGCATGTGTGCATGCCAAGTTGCTTCCGTTGTGTCTGACTCTATGGACCCCATGGACTGCACTCAGCCAGGCTCCTCTGTCCCTGCGGACTTTTCAGGCAAGAATATTGGAGTTGCCAGACATCCTCCAGGGGATCTTCCTGACCCTGTGATCAAACCTGCCTCTCTTCTGTCTCCTGCATTGGCAAGTGGGTTCTTTACCACTAGCGCCACCTGGGAAGCAAGGGGGAAAAGGCAGGGGAGGGATAAAGGAATAGGAAGATAGGAATTGACACATACACAGCACCATATATAAAACAGATAACTAATAGGGACCTACTGTATGGCGCAGGGAATTCTATTCAATACTTTGTAATAACCTATATGGGAAAGAATCTGAAAAAGGAGTGGATATGTGTAATTGTATGTACATATATGTATATAGGCTTCCCTGGTGGCTCAGAGGTTAAAGCATCTGCCTGCAATGCAGGAGACCTGGGTTCGATCCCTGGGTTGGGAAGATCCCCTGGAGAAGGAAATGGCAACCCACTCCAGTATTCTTGCCTGGAGAATCCCATGGACGGAGGGGCCTGGTGGGCTACAGTCCACGGGGTCACAAAGAGTCAGACACGACTGAGTGACTTCACTAAAAAAAAAAAAAATGTATATATGTAATTGATTCACTTTGCTGTACAGCAGACACTAACACAACATTGTAAATCAACTAAACTTCGATAAAAATTAGTTAAAAAAGAAAGTACCTGTAATGAAAAGTATTAGAAAAATAATAATGTAGGTGCTGTTCAGAATATAGCTTAATATTCTATTTAGGCAAAATCTTGGAAGTTTTGTGTGAATGTTAAAACTTGCTTTAGGGAAAGAGACTCTGGATGTGGGCAAATTGCATTCTAAGCTCTGGGTCCCTCTCCTTTGATGAACATTGTTCTGGGATAACTTGTATATTTATTTCTTTTTGCCATCTTACTCCTCATTTTTACTTACTTCCTATGTAGATGAATGGAAATAGGCATAAATAAACTCCTTCTGTCCTAAATACTGAGGGCCACATCAGATCAAGTCATAGAAATCTCAGAAACTTTTGTCAAAGACTGTTGCAAGATGAATGGTGGCCCCCAAAGATATTAATAAATTCCCAGGACTTGTGAATTTTACCTTATTTGGCAAAGACTTTGAAGATTTGATGAAAATTTTGAGGCGAGGAGGTTAGCCTGGGTTATCTCTGCGGGCTCTAAACCCAAGTACAGGTGTCCTTATAAGAGAGAGACAGAGGGAGATTTGCTGCATACAGAGGGGAGGTATGTGGAAGCAGAGCAGAGACAGATCTGAAGATGCTGGCCTGGGAGAGGACAGTGATGCGGCAAAAAGCCAAAGACTGCTGGCAGTAACTGGAGGAAGGAGCTGGAGGAAGCAAGAGAGACTCTTTCCTAGAGCTTCTGGAGGGAGCACACCTCTGCAGACATCTTGATTTCTGCCCAGTGGTGTAGAATTCAGACTCCTGTCCTCCAGAATGGTGAAAGAATAAATTTCTGTTGTTGTAAGCTACCACATGTTTGGTAGTATGTTACCACTGGAAATGAATCTGTTGCCATCAGAAATGAGTACAAAGCTGCGAGCAGGACCGGAGTGATCAAGGTATCGTGGATATAGTGTAAATGACCTGGAATTCATTTCATCCTTGCCTAATGCACTCAAGACCCAAAGTCCCGGTTGTGAATGATGGATGGTGTTGGGCTTAGGTCATGCTGTCTCTGTGTCTCTCTCTTTCCCACTGTCCTGGGCTGTGGAGAAGAAGGAACTGGACCTTTTTGTTTAAGTAATCATTAAGAACTACCCTCCTATGAAGACTGTAACCCACATCAGAGAGGTCTATCCCCCAAGGAAATTGCAGAGCTTTTAAAAAGAAGGAAATGATGCTAAGTAGCTCCCAAATTACAAACACCTATTACAGGTATTATTATAATTCTTCTTACAGTAGTTTACTATTGTGAACTCTAAACTCTATAGAGAAATAGGGAAGGAGAGATGTCAGGACTGGAATAAGTAAGAAAAGCCTCATGGAAAGGATGCTACTTTGATACCTGGATCCCAAGGCCTGACCTGGATTTAGAGGGAAGGAGAGAAGGGCTCCCTTGGTGGCTCAGATAGTAGAGAATCTGCAGGAGACCTGGGTTCCATCCCTGGGTTGGGAAGATCACCTGGAGAAGGGAATGGGAACTCACTCTGGAATTCTTGCCTGGAAATTCCATGGACAAAGGAACCTGGTGGGCTACAGTCCATGGGCACAACTTAGTGACTAACACTTTCACATTGATCAAGGAATTGGGAGGGAAAAAGAGTATTATCTTAAGGATTTTGGTCAGAAAACACATCCTGGTCTTTATCTTAGAGCTTTCTGGAACACTCTTTTTACGACAGGTGGCAGAAATAACACTGAATGTTTGAAATGTATTTTTCCTCTTTTCCTTTTGCATATCTCCTCATGGCATTCAGAAATGGACAGAGAGATGAGATATAAGGATTACAGAAATTTCTTTGCTCTCAGGAGTCTAAAAAATCAAATTGATAAAAGGAAGAGCAAATTCAATTGATTGATACGCCAGTCCTGATATTTCGGTTTCTATTTCCTCTGCAAAAGAGATGATCTAAGATTGCCTGACGTTCAGTTGTAAGTACAAACAGAATTAGGAATGAGACTAATCTGAAGTGCTTTTACCTGAGTAACAGCATTGCTGCATTTTGAAATCATCATTCACACCATTAAAGGTGAATTCTAGAAAGGCAGTATGCTACATTAGCCCTAAAGTTTACCCAACTTTAATCCTTCAAAGGACACCTTCAAGATTTTTTACAATATCACATACCATTAATACTGTTATATTCTTAAAATATTAAAAGAATCAACCCCCTTTTCTTCTTTGGCAATGATGGCAAGTAAAAATATGAAATCTCTGAATTGGGAGTTGGTGGAAATTAGTGTCACCCCTAAGGATCTAAATATTGGTGGTCCTGTCAAATTTCCATTCAACTTATCAGTCTGGCCCCTGGAGAAACAAGGTGGATTCTGGAGGCTGGCAGGAGACTTCCACAAATGTAACCAAGTTCGAGTCCCACTTGTAGCCCCCAAGTTGGATGGATATCTTTCCTAACCTTAACATTATGGTTTCAGTTACATGTGTGTGCTGTCCCTCAGTCATGTCCAACTCTCTACAACCATATGGACTCTAGCCTGCCAGGCTCCTCTGTTCATGGGATTTTTCTGGCAAGACTACTGCAGTGGGTTGCCATTTCCTCCTCCAGGGCATCTTACCCACCCAGGGATCAAACCCACACCTCCTGCCTTGCAGGCAGATTCTTTCCCACTGAGCTCCCAGGGAAACCCTTCAGTTACATAGTATACAGCTATTAATTTGGTGACTGTATTCTTTTCATCTTAATCAGAAAATAGAATCAGAAATATCTTGTATTCATAAGCAACAGGCAACAAAAGACATTTATAGTTTTTCCCCAGGCTATTTAACTCTCCTACCCTCTGTCATAAGATAGTCTAAAAAGATTCTGACATTTGGGAATCCTATATAATATTATATTGATTTACTATATGGATGATATTATGCTAATCAGATTGGATGAGCAAGAAACAGCTAGAATGATGGAGAATGTGTTCCAGAGCATAAGAGACAAAAACCTACAAAGTTCAGAGGCCTGACACATCAGTTAAGTTTTTAAGGATCCAGGAGTCAGGGGAATACCGGGGAATCCCTTCCAAAATAAAAGAAAAATTATTGCATCTTAAAATTATTTTTATTTAAAATTTTTATTGATTTTTTGCCTGCCCACTGCGTTATGCAGAATCCTAGTTCCTCAAACAGGGATTGAACCTGTGCCTCCTGCAATGGGAGTGTGGAGTTTTAACAACTGGAATGTCAGAGAACTCTCAAATTATTGCATCTTTAAATTATTGATTGTATCTTATCATGAAGGAGTAAGCTCAATGCCTGGTAGCCACTGTAGATTCTGGAAAATCCTCCTGTAGCCTGTATAACAGGTGTCACGGTGGACTGCTAGCTTTGAGTGGTGCCTGACCAGGAAATGGCGCTGCAGCAAGTCCGGCTATGGTGCAGTGAGTCATGTGACCATACTGCCCGGCAAGACTTCTCCATGGTGGTGGGAAGAAAGGACATAGCAAGAATCCCTTTGAACTACACACTGTAGCGGCTGCCTGAGCACGTCAGATTCCTTCTGCTCCAGAGAATGTGATACAAGGAAAGGAGTTCCCACTGGGTAAAAGCCCTTGACCTTGATATCAGGAGACATCATGACGGGCATGGAGGAATGTGTGTGGCATCCAGTGATCCTCTTGGCTGCCTCTTCCTACTCCCTCCCACAACTGTGATGGTAAATGGATACATGTGGTCATCTTGCGCTGGGAAGGACATAGCGACCAGGAGCTCACCCCCTTCTGTGATGGGGTCCAGCGATGTGGTCCACTGATACCTGCACTGAGGATAATCCAGACTGGATCGTGGAGGAAGGAGATGAGGAGTATCAGTGTGGCTCCAAGACCAGCTGCAGGAGTGGAGTCTGTATTTCATTCCACCAACCTTTATCTCTGAGTTTCCCCCAGGGAGGCCCACTGGAAGCCTGGAAGAGCAGTCCTTAAACAAAATTGGTGAAGTGGGGACTTCCCCGGCGGTCCAGCGGTTAAGAATCTGCCTCCGATGCTGGAGACATAGGTTCCATCCCTGGTCTGGGAAGATCCCACGTGCCGCAGGACAACTTAGACTGTGTGCCATGACTACTGGAGCCCACAAGCCTAGAGGCTGCGGCCTGCAACAGAGAGGCCACTGTGATGAGAAGCCCGACGCTGCAGCGAGTGTAGCCTCCGCTTACCGCAACCAGAGGAAGCCGGAGAGCGGCGGCGAAGACCCAGCACGGCCAAAATAAATACACAAATAAAATTTAAGAAATGGGGAAGTGGATCTGAGCAGTGGCGAGTGTGGACTGTGGTGAATGTTGACACGTATCGCTCAGACCCTCCTTTCAGAGGAGGAAGTGTTTCCCCAGCAGCTGGGAGGGCTCTTAGGAGGCAGGCTGTGACTCTCAGCTCCTTCAGCTGCAGAAAATCTTCTTGCCTTTCCCAGGAAAGCCCACACCTTGTGAGAGGTCATGGCAGGAGTATAAAGCATTCCAGCTCCTTTTGAGACAGCTCTGATTTACCATGTAGGTTCCAGACCGCCCCACTCAGTTGGCCCATACTCTGACGGGACTACATTGCTGTATAACTTCCCTCTCTGCCCTCTGCCCAGGTCCTGATTCTATCCTCTTCCATCCACAGATGTTGATCCCTGGAGTTCTTTGAGAGATATAGAAAGTTCTTGCAAGTCTCACAATCCTTGGCTTTCTTCCTCCCTCCCTCCCTCTCTTTCTTTCCTTTCTAGTGGGGAAATATGAGCTCCTGACTTCCCTGGTGGGTCAGACGGTAAAGCGTCTGTCTACAATGAAGGAGACCTGGGTTCGATCCCTGGGTCGGGAAGATCCTCTGGAGAAGGAAACAGCAATCCACTCTAGTACTATTGCCTGGAAAATCCCATGGACAGATGAGCCCGATAAGTTACAGTCCATGGGGTTGCAAAGAGTCGGACACGACCAAGATTCCCTATGCTGCTGCTAAGTCACTTCAGTCGTGTCCGACTCTGTGTGACCCCATAGATGGCAGCCCACCAGGCTCCCCTGTCCCTGGGATTCTCCAGGCAAGAACACTGGAGTGGGTTGCCATTTCCTTCTCCAATGCATGAAAGTGAAAAGTGAAGGTGAAGTCACTCAGTCGTGTCCGACCCTCAGCGACCCCATGGACTGCAGCCTTCCAGGTTCCTCCATCCATGGGATTTTCCAGACAAGAGTACTGGAGTGGAGTGCCATTGCCTTCTCCAAAGATTCCCTATAACCTGTGGAAATACTGAGCCATTCAGATAATCAATGTTCAGAAGTCCTAGAGAAACCATTTGGATGAGAAATTTCTCCTCAATGATTGAACACCATTTCAGTCAAAATTTTGGGGGATGAGGTACTGAACAGGATGCGTGTCCCAAATGGGATTTGTTCTCAGCGAAATGGTAATTCGAAAGACATTTATTTTTGGTGCTCAATAGACAATTAAAATATTTTTATATGTTTATTTTTGGCTGTTCTGGGTCTTTGTTGTTGTGCCCAGGCTTTCTCTAGTTGTGAGTAGGGACTACTCTCTAGTTGTGTATGTGACAAATAGATTCACATATATGGATGTGTGCTTTGGCAGGTGGCTTCTTAACAGTGAACCACTGGAGAAGTCCTACATTAACTTTCTGTGAACACACAGCTGGTGCAGAGGGAAGGCATTGGAGCAGGATGTGGGTTCAAATCCTGACTCCTTAGCAGACTTATGACTGGACTTCATTCTCTATTTCAGTTCCCTCATTTGTAAAATGGCCTTCCCTGGTAGCTGATTTGGTAAAGAATCTGCCTGCAGTGCAGAAGACATGGGTTCGATCCCTGGGTCAGGAAGACCCCCTGGAGAAGGAAATGGCAAACCACTCCAGTATTCTTGCCTGGGAAATCCCAGATACAGAGGAGCCTGGTGGGCTACAGTCCGTGGGATTGCAAGAGTTAGACACGACTTAGTGACTAAACCACTAAATGGGCAAATAGAACCTTCTTTAAAGGATTATGGGAACTAGAGTGTACATAAAGCCCTTATAGTATCTGATAAGAAATTAGCTGTCAATAAGTAATCATTCAAAATATTATTTATTTTTAGCTCCTTCTTTTCATTTTTAAATGTGCAGCTTATTATTTCAGGGAAGAAAGTAATTTGATTAATGCTTGTTCATTAAGATTTTAGGGATTTAATGTGCTAGTTCTTCCCAGGGAAATTGTATTTTTAAAAAGGAGGAGCTGGGATATCTGAATAAAGGAATGACATGTTGATGGTATGCATTTGGGGGAACAGGGGCCCTTAGATTAGATCTTGTAAAGGAAAATGTTCTCTATGTCTGGGAAAGGTTGACTCACTCAGCTTTCAATGAAGAGGAAAGATAAAATTTTCCACCTAAGGAGAACTAGTCTCCCCCTGCCATCTATGTTGAGAAGAGTTTGCCTACATCTTGCTTTTTTCAAGTGGGACAACTAAAATATCTTCTAGCTATTTGTTCCAGTAGTTCAATATATATTCTTGGTTATATCAAATATTTGATATTTTAGGAAATCAGCCTTGTTAAATTAAAGTGGATAAGATGGCATTTTAAGGTCACCTTGGTATGATCAAACATGATGCTGACATTTACAATCCATTTCCATTGCATCTCACATGTTTCCTTGTCAGTTAAATCCAGACTCTTGAAATTTAAAGGCGTTTCAAATCTAATAATGCAATTATAAGTATAGTACTAAAATCACTCACTGCTTACTGATTTTCATGCAAGCTGCAAAATCTTCATAGGTCCTATTACTTCATTAACAATTAAAAAAAAAGCTTAATATGTTACCTGTACAAGTATAAACAAGTATACATGTTAAATGTTGTGTATATATTCCTTCAATTTAAGATTTTTACTCATATAAAAACCAAAATAAATTTTGTAATTTGCTTCTTATTTAATGTGGGATGAAATTGAATAAGTTTATTTAATTGTACATAAATAAAAAGAAAACTAAAAAATAAAAGACATTTAATTGACATTAATTTAAGGTGATAGAAAACATGGCTTAGCAGAAACCACACCATCACACATGAGTGCATCTGGGTCACACTGCTATGGTCAGGTTTTTGGCAGGTGGAGATTCTTTCATTCTTATGGGCTCAGTGATGACTCAGTTCTCACATAAAATGTTTCCATTCTAACTACTGCGCAACTTTCATACCAAGTTTGCCATGTCACTATTTGGGTTCCTGTTGAAAGCACCTTTTAAAAATGAAGTAGTCCTCTACTTTTTCCTGGATAGATCACTATTAACTCAGTGCCCAACTTAGTCACAGAAATTGTGTGGGCATAATTAGGTCAAAGATGGCTATCCAAGTGATCCAGATTTAAAAAAATGCTTAATGTTTACAAATGCTTATAAAATGCAGCTAAAATTATCATAGAGCTATTTAAGTTCTGAGTCCACAGTCTTCTTCATGAGTCCATAGACCTCTTTTTTAGAAATACTCATTATAAATTTATTTACAAAAGAGAAATACACTCACAGACACACAGGAAACAAACTTATGGCTGTTAAGGGGGATAGCAGGGGGTAGGGGTGGGAGAAGGAGAGACAAATTAGGAATTTGGGATTAACATATACAACTACTACACATAAAATAGGTAAACAACAGGGACCTACAGTATAGCACCGGGAACTATAGTCAATAATTTGTTATAACCCATATGAGAAAAGAATGGGAAAATATGTGCATATATATGAACATATATACACACACACATATAAAACTGAATCATTTTGCTGTATACCTGAAACTAGCATTACATTGTCAATTAACTGCACTTTAATAAAAAAAAATGGTTAAAGAAATTAAAAGGAGAAGTTCCCTGGTGGTCCAAGTGGTTAGGACTTGGTGCTTCCACTGCTGTGGCCTGGGTTCAATCTGTGGTCAGGGAACTATGATTCCTCAGTTGTGTGGTGCAACCAAAAAAAAAATTAAAAATAGAAATAATGATTATAAAATGTAAATGAAACAAAATATCATAACATAGTTCTCAATTGGATATGCAGTGAGGAAAGTGTATATAATTTATTTTCTTTCATATAGCCCTGGCTAGGACCTTTAGAAAGTGTTAAATTTAAAGAAGTAACAAGTATTTTTGTTTCTTCCCTTAAAGAGATCATATGTATATAATGTTTTAGCTTTATATATGATTATTAAAATGCTTATTTATTCCCTATTTTTGACTGTGCTGGGCCTTTGCTGATGCACACGGGCTCTCTCTGGTTGTGGTGAGAGAAGGCGTCCCTTCATCGCTGTGCACGGGCGTCTCACTGTAGAGGCTTCTTTGTTGTGGAGCCCAGGTTCTAGAGCACCTGGGCTCAGCAGTTAGGCACATGGGCTCAGTTGCTCCGCAGCAGGTAGAATCTTCCAGGACCAGGGATAGAACCTGTGTTCCCTGCATTTGCTGGCAGATTCTCAGCCACTGTACCTCCAGGGAAGTCCTAGATATATATTTATTGTAGGTTTTTGATAGTAAAGTTCTCCCCTACTGTGTGTGCCAAGTCACTCAGGTGTGTCCGACTCTTTGCAATCCCATGGGCTTAGACTGCCAGGTTCTTCTCTCCATGGAATTCTTCAGGCAAGAATACTGGAGTGGATTGAAATTTTCCACTCCAGGGTATCTTTCCAACCCAGGGATTGAACCCACGTCTCCTGAGTCTCCTGCATTGGTAGGTGGATTCTCAACCACTGGACCACCAGGAAAGTTTCCATAGAGATATTTTGAGGATTAAAAGAGTTACAATAAATAAAGCGTTTAGAACAGTGTCCATAACACAATAAGAAGTCTTTTGGTTTTAGCTATCATTGCTATTATTCTACTCACTGAAATTTTATAAAGAGAGGGATGATGTGTTCCTGAAGGTTGGGCAAATCAGCTAATATTTTTCTTTAACTTATTCATTTTCAGTTTTTTTGAATTGCTTTTGTAGAGTTACATTTTTCAGCAGTTTGTCCATTTCATCTATATCTTCAACTGTACTGGTCTAATGATTATAATATACTCATGATATTTGGTCATTGTTTTATCTGTGTTTATGGCTCATTTTTCACTGTTAATATCACTTTTGGGGCTGTTGGATACATAGCTCATTCAATTTTACTTTTCATATATATATATGTATACATATTTGCTTTAATCACACTCTGTAGTCCTGATTTGTAGTGTTTTTCATTGTTACTGAGTTTTAATTTCTATCATAATTTCTTACTTGGTCCATGAATTCATTATATTTATAAATTAACATTTCCAAGCATATAAGATTTTTATGATTTTCTTTTTTGTTATTGAATTGTAATTGTGTTGTCATCAAAGACCATGGTCTTTATAATATTACTCTCTTTCAATATCCATAACACATTTATTTGTTTTATATACTTCCCCTCTGGAATATGATTTTCATGAAGAAAAGGAATTTATTCATGTTGCTATCCTGTCTCCAGTGTTTAGAATGGTGTTTGGCACATAGCTGTAGTCAGCATTTGTTGAATGAAAACAATGCTGATAGTAATGCCTGGGGATTAGAATCTGTTTCTTCTAGGTAGTCTTTCTTGGCCACTTAGGAGATGCCGCAAATTCGCGTAGGCTCCAGTCCACGTCCATAACCTTGGCTCTGTGGCCTATATCCATGTATGTGTGCATGCTCAGTTACTCAGCTGTGTCTAACTCTTTGTGACCCCAGGGACTGTAGCCCACCAGTCTCCTCTGTCCATGGAATTTCCCAGGCAAGAATACTGGAGTGGCTTGCCATTTTCTTCTCTGGGCAATCTTTCCCACCCAGGGATCAATCCTGAGTCTCCTGCCGCTCCTGCAATGCAGGCAGATTCTTTACCACTGAGCCATATGGGAAGCTCAGCTTATATCCATATGTATCTGATAAATAGTGAAAAATCTTAAGCATTAAAGTTCTGGAGACCTAATGTATAGCATGATGACTCTAGTTAATAATACTGTATTATGTATGAAAATTTGTTAAGAGAGTAGATTTCAAGTTTTCTGACCACCTAGACAAAAACTGGTAATTATAGGAGGTAATGAATGTACTAATTAGCTTGATTATGATAATCATTTAACAATGTATACTTATCAAAATATTGCACTGTATAGCTTAAATATACAGAATTTAAATTAGTCAAAAACCAAGTAGAACTTAGAAGGCTATGTCTACTTCCAAATTAATTGAGCCTGATCAGTTCATTTTCAGCACCTGGGCACTGGTATGACTTCTTCTGCCCACAGTGAAGAGGTTAACTAAAGGAGAACTGAAAATTCACATGAAAAGTTTTTGTTTCCCGTATTTAATGGTCTCCACAAAACAATATTCATGCACTCTGTCAAGCAGTTACAGACTAGAGACAGCTAGCCATTACTCAGCTTGGTGTATCAAATAGATATCTTTGAAAATCTACAATCTTTGAAAAATTTTATTCTTCAGACAACTTTGGCTTTGAAAACTCTGTATATCTTAGAAGCAGTTTCATAATGTCAGTAGTTTCCCATGATTGATAGTCACAGCATACTGAGCTCACAGAGACATTAAAAATGTGACATAGAAAAAGAAAAAAAAAAGCACTTTACAATATTGGATTCTGTAGCAGTAAGTAATGTGTTCTTGGCTTTCCTTCCCTCTATGGAGGGTTTTCCCCTCCTCCTCTTCTGAAAGGTCTGTGTTTTATTACATTTTAGTTTTGGACATACTAATAAAAATATATTTTTCTGTGCTTGCCAGAATCCTAGTTCTCAACATAGACAGAATTATTGAATAAGTGCTCTAATTCTGATTCTTTTTGGAATGCCAAAACACCAAATTAAAAGAACGGAAACAAGTCACCAAGAGGTAGAGACATCAGGTTAGAACTCCGACACTGACAGGTCTTTCCTGGGGGGTGGTGGGGATACCTGTGTGCCTTATATTGTCACAAAGACGGAGGTGCTTCCTTTGCTGGGGGCGGGGCGCGGCTGAAGGTCAGGGCTGAGTGATATGGAGAAGTGAGATGGTCTGAGGATCATTTCTGGAACCCAGGGAAGTTATTCTTTCTGAATGTGGAAGCAATCTTTTATTTTCTCTAACTAGAGTGTCCTGTGAATAAGTTACATAGGACAACTCTACGGGAAATAGACCTGGGAATGTAATGGCTCATCATAGTTTATTTCTTGATTAATAACTCTCTGGGATTGGTGTTCATGTTGACAGGGCATCTCTGACAAACTCACCCAGGAACCCAGATTCCTTCCATCTTGGGGTCCATGCTCCAACTATCTGCCTTGTCCTCAAACACAGGGCTCAAAAAGCAGGGCTTTGTAATATAGCAGACCTGGATTTGAGTCCTAGCTGAGCCACTTTGTAGCTCTCTGCCCTTGGGAAATTTGTTCAATCAATCTGTGTCTTATTTTCCTCTACTGTAAGATGAGGGTCATTATGGTTCCTCAGGTCATTGTGAATGTTAAGTAAAAGTGATGACTCTCACTTTATAAATATTCAATAAGTGGTAGCTCTTATCCTTATTTTTGAACAAGAGCTTACTCCACTTCCTGGTAGAATATAATTAAATGCTTTGCTGTTGGGCTTAAATCCCAGCTCTGCTGCTTACTAGCTGTCTAATTTTGTATCAGTTATTTGACCTCTCTGTACCTTAACTTCTTATTTATAGAATTATGAAAATAACATTATCTATCTCCTAAGGTTATTATGATGACTAAATGATTTAACACTTGTAAAATCACAGGTGCCTAGACTTAATGATACTCAATAAATGATGTCAGTAATTATTATTTTGATACGCTGATACCTAGCCTCCAAAGGGTATATTAACATAAAGAAATCATTGTTATACTAATATCCACACATTAAGGCCTTCAGCAAATATTGAACACTGGTGAACCAAATTCTGGGCTAGGCCCTGAGGATGTAAATGGTGAATAAACCCGACATGTTCCCTGTCTTCTTGGATCTCATGATGAGTTTGCTAACGTGCGTGCTAACTCACTTCAGTTGTGTCCAACTCTTTGCACTATTGATGGCAGCCCACCAGGCTCCTCTTTCCTGGGGTTCTCCAGGCAGGAATTCTGGAATGAGTTGCCCTGCCCTCCTCCAAGGAATCTTCGTGACTGCATCATTTGTGTCTCCTGCATTGGCAGGCGGATTCTTTCCCACTAGCATCACCTGAGTTTGCTAACAGATATTTTTTTTTCGAGGAGTCTCTGCAGTGAACACTGTAAACATGTTATCTAGTTTTATCTTTTACAATACCTCTATGAAGTTAGATATTATTGCCTTTATTTTTAGACGAGGTAAGAGGATTAGAGGACGTAAATAATTTGACCAGGGTCACAGAACCGGCAAATGGTAGAGATGGTATTGGAAACTATGTCCCTTAAACTCAAGCGCCAGTGTTCTTACAACTGTGCTGGGCTGTCAGATCTGGCCACATAAAATATTTGCCTGGCAAAATATACATCGTTTAATGGGCAGGTGGGTTGGAGGCAGGGGGGAGGAGGGAGCTGTGATGGTGAGGGTGGCCTCTTGGCCTCTCTGGGAATTCACTTCCATCACTGGACCATTTATGACAGCAAATGCCCTCTAACTTGGATGACTTCAACCATCCCCCAGGTTTAGAAACATGTAATCTTATCAACCAAGTTTTGGTTTCTGTCTGCGGGAGAGCTGGGCTTTTCAATTTAACCACTGGCTTAAAAAAATGGAAAAAAGAATAACACAAAGAAATCTACTGTCTCTACCCTTCTTTAAAATGATGAATGCTTTTTAAAGGCAAATCCATCATTGGTCACTTGAGGGAGGAAATGTCAAGAAAAGTTATGGTTTGTTAGCTTTTACTTCTTGACATTATACAAGAAAGTAATTGAAGTACAACAAATGCCATGTTGTTTTACCTCATCTATTTATACAGCCATCTGACAAGATGAATATATATGTTACTGTGGATTTGAAAAAAAGTGACACTGGCTCTATGATTCGTTCTGTTGTCTTATCAGTGCTGATCAAATGTGCCTTCCTTCATGGCAGAGGAATTGGTATTCTTTCGTGTAGATTCCTGGATATTAAACAACTGAACTCATTTTACCCTCTCAGCCCCATTAGCCTCTTATCTCAAATTCTTAGAGCTTTAACATGGATGTATAATAAAACATGCACAAATTCAATTCAATACAACAAATATTTATTTAGCACTCACTGTGCATGAGATACCATGCCAAATAGAGATGCCATTAATTCACAATCTGTGATAATTCAAATGCAGCCTGGGCTAAATGTTACTACTGTACCATGCATGAAAAAAAAAAAAAGAGAGCCTGCTAAGCACATCAGCGAGGTATATCTTACTGTATTTTATGCTATGCTCCTGGAAACTCATAGGTAAATCAGATTTTCAATGCACAAGGAGAGCTTACCATTCAAAAATTTTTATAATAATGTTTCTGGAGAATATATAGTCACTGACAAATAAGGATTTTTAAGTTATATGTTTAAAAAGCGAGTGACCACTTTATTGAGGGATATTGTGTGACTAGTACAATGGAATATCCCAAGGCTTGTTTCTATGACAGCCATGATCTCTTTGTGGTTGGGGCATCTGGTTGTCAGGCAACTTAAATAGAAGAGACATGCTAAATTATTATTTTTTTTCTGAAAGGTGTCAGCCACAAAACAAAGGTATAGAGCTGCTGCTTCTGCAATAAAGATCTCTTCAGTTCTCAACACAGATTTCTAGGGGGAAGGAAAGAGATTCTGAAACTATATTTAATAGAAAGAAGCAGGGTGAGCTTTCAGTGTGTCTTAACCTTTTAATTTTGCTGAAACTGCTTTAGAAAACCAGCTGGGATCTCAAGAGAGTTATTCAGGGATATAACATTAAGAATCATGAGACACCATCTCTAATGGAAAGAATATAGTTAAGATGATGTTACTTGGTGGTTTAGTTTCGCTTTTTTTACAGCTGCTTTCTTGAACCTGGACCCTTTGTTCCTGTCTATCTATAAATGGGTTGATAGATCTGGTTCCAGAGAAGTTGGATTAAGGATGGTCATTCATATAGCAGTACCTTGTAGTAAAGATCCTGGACTTGCTTCCCCCAAGAGTGTCTGTCTTTGCCCTCAGCTTCTGGGAAGCAGTCTTTGTCATGCACGAGTGAAGTGTCTTTGGTTAGGGTGGGGGCTGGCCACACTGGATTGTGTGTGGCACTAGTCACACCTGACAGTCCTAGAGTGGGGGCTGGCCAGGCCAGAAAAACCAACCATGTGATTTATGGTGGAAGTTTGGGTCACGTGGCGTCAGTGACTTGGAGACTGAGTTCAACGACTGGGAAATCGGGACTAAGCTACGAAGCTCCAATAAAAACTTTAAAACCTTTTATTTCTTTCTTTCATTTTTGGTTGTGCTGGGTCTTTGTTGCTGTGCGGGGGCTTTCTCATTGCTGTGGGTTCTCTTGTTACAGATCATGGGCTCTAGGTGTGCAGGCTCAGTAGTTGCTGTACAAGGGCTTAGCTGCCCTGTGGCATGTGGAATCTTCCCAGACCAAGGAGTGAACCCAGGTCTCCTGCATTGGCAGGTGGATTCTTAACCACTGGGCCACCAGGGAAGTCCTGCAGTGAAAACTCGGAGCACCAAAGCACAGGTGAGCTTCCCTGCTTGTCACCACACTTGTGTGTTGCCATATATCCATCCTGGGAGGGTAATGCATCCTGACTCCGTGGGAGAGGGCAACAGAGGCTTCGTGCTTGTCACCCTGCTAGACTCTGCCCTGTGTGTCTGTTCCTTTGACTGATGTTCATCCTTTCCCTGTAATAAAGTGTAACTGTGAGTATAATAGCTTTCGAGGAGTTCTTTAAGTTCTTCTAGAGAACTGCTGAAACTGAGACTGGTTTTGGAAACCCATTCTCTTCCCCCCTCCCAACTTGTGGTTGACGTCAGGAGTGAAGGGAGTGTTGAAGGGACTGTTTCCTCTTGCTGTTGCAGTTTGAATGTGTTCAGTCGTGTCTGACTCTTTTGCGATCCCTTGGACTATAGCCCACCAGGCTCTTCTGTCCATGGGATCCTCTGGACAAGAACACTGGAGTGGGTTGCCATTTCCTTCTCCAGGGGATCTTCCTGACTCAGGGATTGAACCCGGGTCTCCTGCATAGTGGGGAGTTTCTTTTTCATCCGAGCCACCAGGCAAACCCAGCAGTTTGAATAACTACAGTTAAGTATCAACTGAAGGGGGTCTATGGACATGCCAATGTGTCCAAATGTAAAGAGCAACGATATCACACCTCAACCTTCCTCCAGCAAGAAAATTCACTTGGAGGTACTTGTAAAACAGTCTAAACTTTATATGCTTAGAAAAACAGCATTCGATCTCTTTTTACACAGCTGTTTGTTTGATTTATAAACAATATTAATGATTTTGTATGACTTTAGGGATTGCAAACTTCAATACCTAAGGGCCCTAGTACGTAACCTAAAAAAGTGAAGCACTGGGTGAGATCTATGGTGAACTGAGGAACATCGCCCAATCTCAAAGCATTCAGTGTTAACAAAAAATTTTGAAACACAATAAGGTTGTAAAATATGTCTGCAAAAGGAGTTGGTCCAGAGGCCACCAATTTGCCCTTTCTTTATAATTCAGGTTAAAGGTTCCAGTTGCAAGTTGCCTTTTTTTCCCCATAAATTAATGTTATAAGACCATTCAATTTTTCTATTTCCATCTCTTCTTAAGTTAGCTTTCATTGAAATTTGTCCATTCAACTTTTTCGGAATAGCTTATTGGCATAAACTTGTTCATAATACCTTTAATTTTTTTCTTGATGCTCATAATAATCTGTAGTAATGCCTCATTTTTTATTTCTGACTTTGATTATTTGTGCTTTCTATCTACTTTTCTTAGAGTCTTATTATGCATTTATTAATTTTAGAGGTTTCTCCAAGAATTAACTTTTGGCTCTGGTCTTATTATTTTTTTGTAAAGATTTTTTTTTTGATGTAGACCATTTTTAAAGACTTTACTGAACTTGTTACAATATTGCTTCTGCTTTATGTTTCAGTTTTTCAGCCCTGAGACATGTGGATCCTAGCTCCCCAACCAGGGATCCAACCCTCAGCCTCTGCACCGGAATGCAAAGTCTCAGCCTCTGGACCACACAGGGAAGTCCCTTGGTTTTCTTTATCATACTTCTTTACTATTTTGTTTATTTCCATTTTTGTATTTCTTTATACCTACTTTGTTTTTCTATCTCATTGACAGATAGCCCTTTAATTATCCATCTTTCTCTTTTTCTAGTAGAGTTATGAATTTTTCTTAAACCATGGCTTTATTAGCAACTCATAAATACTTGTGTCTATACATAACTAGTTTATTGTGCATTAATTTTATAATTAATTAAAATATATGAATCTTCCTCTATAATTTTTTACTTATGAGTTACTTAGAAGTATATTACATTTTTTCTAACTTGTGGATTTTTCTAGATTTTGTTTGCAATTGAGTATTAGGGTCAGTAAACATACTCCAGTGGTTTTAGTCCTTAGAGATTTCTTGTGACTTGCTTTATGGAACAACCAACAATACTTGTAAATATTCCATATGTTCTTGGAAATAATATATGTGTTTTTATAGTTACTGATTGCAACTGTCTACAGATATTCAATAAGCCACCTTTGTAACTGTATTGTTCAAATTTTCTAGATCATAAATGGTTTTTGTTGGTTCTGTAAAGAATCACTGAGATCTCCCACTGTGATTCTGCTTTTGTCTTAGTTTTTGTCTTATATATTTTGAGATTAATAGATACACAAAAATTTCTTGTTATTCTACCTTAAGGATGAATTGAAAAATGTATCATTAGGACAAAGTCTTTTTGCAGTGAAGTTATATATGAAAAGTGAAAAGTGAAAGTGTTAGTCACTTAATCATGTCTGACTCTTTGAGACCCCATGGACTGTAGCCCACCAGGCTCTGCTGTCTATGGTTCTCCAGGCAAGAATACTGGAGGGGTTAGCCATTTCCTTCTCCAGGGGATCTTCTTGACCCAGGGATTGAACCTGAGTCTCCTACATTACAGGCAGATTCTTTACTGTCTGAGCCTCAAGGGAGCCCAAAGTTATATATCTTTTGTCTTTGTATATCGCTTAGTCATGTCCGACTCTTTGTGACCCCATGGACTGTAACCTACTAGGCTTCTCCGTCCATGGGATTCTCCAGGCAAGAATACTGCAGTGGACTGCCATTTCCTTCTCCAAAGTTATATATACCAGCTTTTAAAAATTTAAAGTTTATATAGTATATTTTCTTCCATTTTATTGGTAATGTTATGTTTTAGATATCTCCTTTGTAAACGACTTATAATTTTAAAATATCCTATTGATGCAGCTAGGTACAGATTGTAGCTATTGGTATTTTAAGGACTTTCAATTTATTAATAGAAGTGCCTCTTTTCATACACTAAGGAATATGTCCATATAAAGAAAAATAAATATAAAATGTTTTATCTAGGATAAACAATGAAGTCCTATAGCATAGCACAGAGGTGTATATTAAACATCCTGAGATAAACCATAATGGAAAAGAATATGAAAAAGAATATATATATATGTATAACTGAGTCTCTTTGTATTAATTTCTGCTATACAACATTGTAAATAAACCATACTTCAATAAAATAAAAAAAGAAGTATCCTGTTGACAATGCATGTCATTTAACTGGAATGATTATTATATCCACGGGGTTCTTCCCTGGTGGCTCGGTGGTAAAGAATCCGCCTGCAGTGCAGGAGACACAGATTTGATCTTTGGGTTAAGAACACCTCGAGGAGGAGATGGCAACCCACTCCAATTTTCTTGCTTGAGAAATCCCAAAAACAGAGGAGCTGGTGGTCTAGAGTCCGTGGAGTCACGAAGAGTTGGACGTGACTGAGCATGCACGCCATGTTGTTTCATTCATCTTTAATGTAATTATTGATATTTTGAGGTTTGTGTGTAAATCTACAGTCTTCCTATGTCTTCTTTGGTGTTTCACTGAGCTGCAAAACTGGGTGATTCCAAGAATGAAAGTGGGTAGGGTGGGGTAGGAAAGAAAATTGTAAGGAGCCAGGAAACTTAAGTTTTAGGCATTCTCATAGCTTCTTGACTCTGGCCAAGTCATTTATATCTTCTCTGGCTATTTTTGCTTTTTCTTTTGTAAAGAACGGGATTAGAAAATGGCTGACTTTTCTGTATTAAAGATTTAATGGTAGAAAGAAAAGCATTATGAGAAGAGCAGAAGAGAAGGGGAAATTGTATCTATACGCTGGGGGAGGGGTGAGTTGGCACACTGATTTTTCAGGAGTTTGGGTTTTCTGAAGAAATGCTAATGACTGAAACAGACATATAAACACAGCTATAAGTGAAGTAAGCTTTGCTAGTTCATTATCTTTGAAAGGAATTTAAGATGCTCTTTCCAATTGAAGACAGAAATCTTTCAAATTTTTTTTTGCAAAGAATGATGCCTCACAATATGTTAAGAAGCTTACCTTTCACTACACACATGGCAGACATTTGTAACAGGAGAAATTATCCTCTGTGTAAATATTGTCCAGTAAATTAATCAAACTTCTACTGCTGCTGCTGCTGCTGCTGCTGTTGCTAAGTCGCTTCAGTTGTGTCCGACTCTGTGCGACCCCATAGACGGCAGCCCACCGGAGAACTGATTAAATATCAGGTGCTTGGTTAGATGCCTCAGAGAAGGAGAACAGATGGTTCCTTGCCTCAGGGAGTTTTAATCTGGAGATGTTGAATGGAGAACCATTTAGGTCTTACCAGAAAAACAAAGCATTTAAAATGAGGGAATTTAGTACAAAAGGTAGTTATACAAATGATGGAATTGTTGAGAAGCCGGCAGGGGGAGAGCGCGGTCACCCAGGAAATGATGCGGACCCGCTGCAGGGACGGTTTTCTAGAGGCGCGGAGAAAGAAACGGTCTATGGTAAGTGGGGTTGGAGAGGCCAGTATTCCCCTGGAACCTGGTGGAAATAGGACTGAAAGGCTCAGAGTAAAGCAGAAAACCCACCGGATAGCGTGCCATGGAACAGTTTTGTAAACAAGAAATGTGCTGGTAAGAAATGTCTGGCACTGGCTCCTCAACTTGCCAGGGGTAACTGTGGGAAACACCATAACAGAACTGAGCTTAGCAATGGCAACAGGGAAGCTGGCACTCTGCCAACGTCAAGACCAGAGGGGGAATCGGGTAGGAATAACGTTTGTGAAAATTGAGGGGCTGGAGGAACAACTGCAAAGGTCTTTACTGCAGAGTTGTGAAGATGCTCGATGGGAAATGGCATCTCCAGGGGCAGAGGAAATGAACTTACTGAGGAAATGTCTCACTGAGTCAAGACAATCAAAAGAAATCAAGGATAGACGAGATCAGTCACTCTCGATAACAAGGCACAACTTCTCGCTCATTTTTGCCCGTTTTGGAACCCCAAATCCAGTGGGAAGCCAATAATTCAAGAGGAAGGATGCTTCAATATCATGGAAGTACATTCAGCAATGAAAGGGATTTATAACCATTTACTGGAGCAACTGTGCAATGGGGAAAGAGGAGTGGACTTGGACGGACACAGGCTTCCAACTTACAGTGACACCTAGGGACCGGAGTGCCGTCATGCCCTCCCGCCCTCCCCGGGAGCCTGGGGGCACAGGAGACCCCGTCTGAAGTCTTGGCGATGGTCCACCTCACAGCTCACAAGGTCTGTGGACTCAGCCATCATGTTCCTGGCTTTCCTGCTTTCTTCCTTCCTTCCTTCTCTTTGTTTTTTCTCTTGAAGTAGACTTGATTTATAATATTTTATTAGTTTCAGGTGTACGACATTGTCATTAAGATTTTTATAAATTATACTCCATTTAAAGTTATCATAAAATAGCGGCTATATATTTCACTATGCTTGTTTATTTTACACATGGTAATTTATATCTCTTAATCTCCTCTTGTTTTCTTGCCCCTCTCTTCTTCTCTCCCTTCACTGCTTAACCAATAGCTT